>JAPVRG010223346.1:8924-20199 GCA_029783565.1 Rhagoletis cerasi | reverse complement strand
TTCTTCTTTGCTTCTTTTCTTTCATATGGCCACTCTAAATGTAAAGCGAAAAGAAAACAGTCATTGTGTTTAAGTTAGGCGAAATAGTTGGGCGCAATTTGAGCAATGACAGTATTCGGCGAAAATCCGCCGCGTTTATTTGCCGACGGATTTTCAATGTGGTTATAGCTTTACTGGGCTAAATGTTGCGGCGAATATCACCAGACGGCATCGCTCCGTCCGACGAAATTCGCTCAGCGAATTGGTTCTGTTATACTTTTAAGCTTCAAAGAATAAGGTGAAATCGGTTAAATGAGTGTGCCACTAATTTTTTTTATTTATTTTTGTCAAAATGTTGAAAATCAAAAGTTCCAGTGATTTGCCCGCATACATATGCATGCACTTATAAATGGTTTGTTGAAACAATTTTCTACAACATAAAACTTCCTCAACTATTTAAAGCTATTACAATTTCTTATGTTTGACGCACCCACGTTCTAACACGCACGGACTCTGAATGTAATTCATACTATAATTAAAGTTATACATTAATGTAAGTGTGCATGTTTGTAAGTTAATACAAGCGACCTTCAAGATCCCCAAGCAACGCACAAGAAACTCAATTCAATCTTATTTGCATATATTATTTACATTAGGCCACTCGTGTGTGACACGTGTACAGTGTGTGCGGTAGAGAATAAGATTAGGCATGTATTGCATGTAAATATGTTTAAGCGCTTGTGGTTCCAAGATACTGAAACGTAAACACTAAAAATTGTGTGCCACTCGGATATTTCCGAGTTGACTGCAGAGGCATGGACGGGTTTTCTTATGCACGTTTGAGCAGCCTGGCAGAGTGGTAGCGGGTGTTGAAAAGTTGAAATGAATATACATACATATGTAAGTATACCCAGTGAGAGAAACAATTAGCGGTGTTCTAATAGTGGATTTGAAAATTTAGTAAAATCGAATTAGATAAATTGTTGAAAAGTTTTATCGGGATCACAGATTGCGCAAAGTACCTGCGTGCTATATTTTATTGATATTTCAAGAAATTTTTGAGCAAAGTGTGCTCTAAGAAGACCCATAATGCCCTCTTTCCACCCACAATGTCCACTTGGCAGCATATAAAAGCTTTAAAACAGAGTCAGAAAGTGTTGCAATTAATATCAAAGAGGACAGTTAAGGGTCAAAAACACAAATAACGGGGGAAAGTGAAAGGATTAAAATTTGTAAAAAAATGCTCACTGGACTTTACTGTAAGTCTCTGAAGAACATTTAACAAGTAAATAGTAGCTAGATAACAGACTAAACTGGAACTCCCATCTTGAGAAAGGGTGCATTCCGAAACGCATCTTATGCATTCGTAGCGTGGGGGCCGAAGGCACTGCAAAAAATCATATCTCTCCGTCACTTGATTAAAAAGAACTTTGCCATTCCGAAAATGGGAGCACGGTTAAATATATAAATTTTTAAGCTGTGGCGGTAGTTCATTTCCTGAATAATTTGATATGCAAAATATTTTAAAATTAAACCATTTTTCGGTGGTCGGCAACCCGTTCCGAAAGAGCACAAAAATCGCAATTTTTTTATGGAGATTTTTAATTTCGCTCCGTGTTACCCACAGTGTTTGGGTATTTTGCTCAGATTATGCTGATATTAAAACCTGGTTTTCATATATTTTTAAAACGAACACCTGATCCAAAATGATCAGGGTTTCAGAGGTCGGAAAATGGATTGGAAATTCGCAGTTTTTTTTTTTAATTTTACAGGTTTTGAGCTACACATCACCTAAATCTGAACGATGTGTCTAAATTATGTATATGTATATCTTAAAGATATATATCTGACCCGGCCTATGAAAAGGTGGCTTATGACTCAAAAAAAAAAAAGAAGAGCACAAATGAAAGAAAAACAGCTGTTTTTGAGTCATAAGCCACCTTTAAGCATGTGGACTTATTTGCAAAAGACATATCGAGCCATAACCGCCAAAATAACGTCAGCGACATTTTTTTCTAAATTTTAGTTTTTATACAGAAATCCATCTAGATGCTATAGGAGCATTTCTGCATCAAAAAGAAAATGTTGAAAAAATGTCGCTTACGTTATTTTGGCGGTTAGGGCTCGATATGTACATATATGAGAAATTTTCTCGAGGGGCTTCCAAGAAGTCTTTATATCTCGTAATGGAACGTCATGGAAAATAATTTTGGAAAAAAACTAAAAATGTGACACTTGCTAGTTATTAGGGTATTCGATTATTCGACTTTTTTTTAAAACCGGGTTTCGAGTTATTCGAAAAATGGCCATTTGAAAAAAACCGGTTTCTAATTTTCAAATCAGGAAAAACCGGGTAAACCGGATTTTTTAAGTAATTAGCAATAGCGAAAATAGCAAGTTAAACTGTTTATTTAAAAACAATATCAATACGAAACAAATTCGATTTTTTTTAAGTTTAAAGGAAAAAAGTAAATGAGATCTCATCAATAAACTCAATACTTGTTCTAAGTAAGAAAGAAGTACATGTAACTAAATATTGTTATTTCTATGAAAGTAATCTTTTAAAAATAAAATGCATTTGAAATGTTTTGCAGTCAGTCTAGTTTTTATAAAACTTGATATTGAAAATGCTCGTTAGCTCAATGTGCTTGTAGGACTTAGTGTCTGTAAGGCGTTATATAATTTTTCAAGATTTTCCGTCCTCTTATGACATTTTTCTAAATGTACAAATGCCTCTGTTGCGTTTTTTCAGTAAATCTTTTGGGCTTTAAATGTCTCTTTAATGGTCTTGTCCAATTCGCTTTGTAAATCATTTTCTGAGACCGAAAAACTTGGCTCCTCACCGAAATCAGATGTGTCTTCTTGATCATTCCCAAATAACCGGGAATCATATCGTAAAGAGGAATCACCGGTAGGAATTTTCCCAGTGTTTAAGTACAAAATCGGTGTTTGAAGAAATTTAACTCGACGTTCCACTATTCGTTTTTGTAAGCATTTTAACAAAACTACAGACAGCGAGTTCTGCATAATGGATTTAAAATGATTTGACATGCTGCCGTATTTCGACTATACCTCTAAAGCTATTACTTTAAAATCTAGGTAAAAAACCGGGGTTGGAAATAAAAAAACCGGTCTATTCGACATTCGAAAAATCATGATTTAAAAAAAACTGCCCAAAAATTTATGAAAAAAACCGAGGAAACCCGGTTTGAAAAAACCGAGTCAATCACCCTACTAGTTATATTCGAAAAGTGTCTTAAAAAGTTAAGAAAATATTTAAAACTGCAATATTACTAATTTTTAGCAAACTTTTTAACTATTTCCTATGGGTCGAAAACTAGTCACTGCCAGACTAGTTTTGCATCAGCTCAGTTGTGTACTATTTACATTAGGGTTGTCCTTAATTATATGGAAAAAAAAGTTTTACATCAGATTTCCTAAATCTCAACCCCTACGTCGATGCTATTATAGTCAAAGATATCACATATAAATTTTGGGCCCGATTGGAGACAACTCTAGGAAGACTCAAAAAATTAAAATACATTTTTTCTCATCTAGTACCCAAGTCGATGCTGCTATTGTCGAATATATCACATATAAATTATGTTAACGACTGGAGACGGTTAAGGTAATGTGAACTTTGACCGCTGTGCAACATGCCTTAACCGTCTTCGGTACGGGACCAAAATTTCCATGTGATATCTCTGACCATGGTATTACCGATTGAGGGGGTGAAACGGAAAAAAATCGTTCATTTGATTTTTTAAGGACCACCTTAATATACATATTCTAACTTTCGCTGCAGAGCATTTAGATACAGAAATTAATATGCAAGCATGTTTGCGTAAATGTATATGACTCTGAGTAACGAAAATTTTACAACTATTTTTATTGCTCACAAGTTTAAATTACTTTGGCAAAACAATCAAAGTCCAAAGAAATCACAGCCACAGGCAAATGCGCAAGGAGAGAGACGCATGCGCAGGCGTAAATGCAATAACAGACTAAAGTTGCCAACAAGCCAACAGGCAGCAGCAAGAGAAAATAAACAGTTAATATGAACACACACAAGTATATCTATCTAATGTGGTTATCGTGTTTAGAGTGTATGTATGTATGTATGTAATTCGCTTGGTATTCCGGTAGCGCAATTAAACCCCAAAAACTAATCCCAAAATGGCAATAAATATTTGCTACATACGAAGAAGAATGGCAGGACGAGAGAAACTCGATGAACAGACAAACGACCAGCAAGACTGATCGTTCGATGAAGGATGGCGCGGCGGCAAGAGGCCATAAGCGACACAGAAAGCAAAAAGTTAAGGATGAACTGTATGCGCGGTGTGTGTGTGTGTGTGTGTCAGTATTTCGTGTTGCTTTCACCCAAATTGCCATTAACATAGTTTATTTGGCCATAAAATGCGTATCCTACATGCCATTAGAGTAGTAGTAGATGGGCAGGAGTACTGGTAGTAGCAAAAGGGTTGGCGTTGTACTGCTATTTTTCGAGGAGTGGTGACCGCTGGCTTATGGCCGTTGATGCTATTGCCATTTTTGATGAGAATGCTGATTTGATGGCAAGCAATGACCCTGTTGATACACTTATTTCCAAATATATGTACAAATGGAAATACATACAAAAACACACACACAGAGGGAAGTTTTTCAAAAAAAATAAGAATCCTAGCAAACTTTCTGTTTTTATTGCAAATTGTTATCACCTCACCAAATACACATGCCAACCTCCATTGATGTACACAAATACTCATTTTACACAACGTCAATAGCAAATGTATGTTGGCACAAAAAATTATATCATGAAATCTAAACTAACGCCATCAACATCACCATTATCATTACAACCATCAGCAACAGTAACAGTAGCAACATCAGCATCAACAACCATCCATCAGCACTCAGCACAGCTGTACTTAGGAGACCCATTTGCATTTTAATTGGCACACGAGCGGTAATTGAGAGTATAGTTCGATAAGAAGGCAATGAGAATTTAGTTATATGCGATTTGTGGGCGGAGAGTGCGCAGACAGTGAATTTAAACCGCCACAGCATGTAATTAAAAGCTCTGTGTATTTGCGAATTCGAAAATTTTCTAAAATAAATTAGTAAAGCTATTAACACCTAAAATTAGGTTAAATCTAAAGTACCTTAATTGCAATTTCGCCATTGATTAAAGTGCGAAATGAGATGTAATATAAAGTAATAATTAATGCATCACCTAATCACCGAATTTTGTTTAACCTAAGTGTTGAATCTGCAGTCATACTTAATCTCTAATTACAGCTCAGCGGACATATTGGTCATGGCTATTGAACGGGACGAAAAGGAGGCGCATTTACCCTAGCTTCCTGCTACATGGTACACAGTATTGAAGCTCCACCGAACGCGCTGAGGTCCTTGGTGGAAGACTGTAAGCGCAGAGCACAACAAATAGTCATAGGCGCGTCCCCAAACGCTCCATTTGGGGTTGTGACGATATTAATGAACGAGGTCAGTAACAAATTTGCTACTTACTTCAGGCTAACCTAAAGATCGTAAATAGAGGTGATGAACCTACTTACATAGAAGCAACGTCAAAGAACGACCCTTTCTTCCGAGCGAGCAGTTTCAATAGAAAACTGTAAGGTACTAAGAAGGCTCTCCTTTTCTGATTATACAGTGCGAAAAGCAGAGAAATCTTTGAAGGTAGGATGAGGAATAGAATGGGAATTCAGAGAACCTAAAAAACGCCAATAACTACTTAAAACAATCCTACTAAAATCCTTTAAAGCTTCGTGCCCTCTGAGCAAGAGCAAGGGTGAAACCAAACCACCATGATGGAACCCCGAGTTAAGAACTTGCAGAAGGCAAGTCAGAGCTAGCGGCAACCACACAATGTTGAGAGAAGCACAAAGATGTAATTAAGGTTTGCAAAAAAGAAATAAGAAAGGCCAAGTGAAGCTCATGAGCCGCGTAGAGAGTTCCTCCGAGACCGCGAGGCTAAGGAAGTGCTATCTAAAAGTAATATCGTACAAGGAGTTATTAGAGCCGAGGACGGGACGTGGGCGAAGAATCACTCCTGGTGTTACTCAACGTATACTTCCAAGCATTAGTCCCAGAGTCGAAGCCGAATGGAAGCCGAAAGGTCAGACCTGACTTTGGATGTTTGGTAACTCCGGACAAAATTGAATGGGGGCTTCATTCCTTCTCGGAATTTAAATAACCAGGCATTGTTGGTATTTTCCCAGCCATGCTTCAAAAGGCTGCAAGCAAAATTATAGAGTACCTATGTGAACTATTCGCAGCCTCCATCAGGCAAATTTGCATGCCGACATAATGGAGGGCTGCACGAGTTGACTTCCTGCCAAAAACAGTTAAAAGCAGCTATGTGCGCGGTATAGATTATAGGCCTATCAGCCTAACATAATTTCTCCTAAAAACTCTGGAGCGGCTAATAGATGTATACATAAAGAAAACTTAGATAAGAAACAAATCTCGAAAGCTCAGCACGGCTATACTTAAGGCAGATCAGTCGATACAGTTCTTCATAATATTGTTAGATGGAAAGCAGAAGCCATGGAAAATGAATACGCTTTAGGAGTATTTCTAGATATTTCTCCGTTAATAACGTCTCTAAACAAGCTCTAATATAAAGGATTACCTCGGTAGGGACACACCATGCCCGTCGGGCTTGGATGAGCAAGCTTTTAGGATATATAAAGATATTTATGGCTCGGGGCAGCTTGGATGCAGAACGTACTGTCACAGTAGTGTAGCGTCATCCTTAACCAGGCGAATATACTACAAGATCCCACGTCTGAGCTTCGAAAGTTCTCTAGAAGCTACTATAGAGGTTGAATGTTGGCGGAAGGACGTGGAGTCGAAAGGGAACGCAACGCACATCTACACAGACGCTACTAAAACGAAGGAGTGGGAGCTGCAGTATACTGCACCCAACCGAAAATTCAAAGGTTCTTTAAACTACCACATCATTGCAGTATCTATTCAGACGAGGTTTTTACAATAAAGAAAGCGGCAGAGATACTAAATGATATTAATCCGCCAAGCGAGCACATATACTTTTGCAAATATGGTCAGGCGGCCATCAAGGCTCTACTTTCATATTAAAAAAAAAATGCGATTACCGGCGCAGACTGCAATGAGGCTATAAGTAGGCTGGCTGCGGCTGAAACCGTCCACCTACATATATTGGGTCCGAGGATACAAGGGAATGGAAGGTAATAAGAGAGCTGTCGAGCCAGCCAAGGAGGGTGTCCTTAGGCGCCTCACTAGCGATGGATACACCAATTCTTTTCCGGGAAATCGAATGATTACAAGATCTCCTTATGTACCGCCAGGCGGACAGGTTTGGGAAAAGAACTCAGAGTTGCAGACATGCAAAGAGGTGGGGTGTAATAACACTATAACCAATAAGGCCATATGGTCTTTTTTCGAGCGGGGCAAAATGAGGGCCGGAATTCCTCTTGAGGCAAGACTTTCATTGAATTAATCTCAAAGGAAGTGAAAAATAAAATGTACAAATCTTATAAGACTCACCTCAGATATCGCTGCTTGTTGGATCAGAAAAGGAAGGATTTCCTTTTTAATTGCCGCATTTATAGCTTCCACGGAAGCCAGAATGTGGCAACGGGATCAGCTAACAGAACTCATGCCAAAAAGGAGATGAAGTATCAGCGAGTGGTTAACAGCGGCATATATCGGTGAGATTTTTATCTTAAACCTAAGCTGCAGGCTTAAAGAATTTTACTTACATTTTGTTTTGGAAATAACGATATGATTTTATTTTCAATGCATAATGAAATAAAGTTATATTCAAAATTGTACAAATGCGTAATAAGGTCAGAATTTGAAATTGCACCCTCTTGAACTAAAAGTGCATGTTTGGCCACACTGTTTATACATCACATCCGGTCAATTGGGGTATCAATCGAAGCGTTTTAACCCAAATATTTTTCCAATGTCTGCGCGGCATTTAAATTTGTATTAAGTACTAGCTGCAATACCCGGCGTTGCCCGGAGGCATTTCAAAAACGAAAAAGAAATTGAAGTATTCACACCAGCCTGGTTATCTGGTTAGTAATTATTATTTTCTAGTGTATTTTGTTTTTGTAAGCTGAGTAAAAAATATAAACACATAACCAGTTAACCTGATAACCAGACAGGTCTGAATACCTTAAAAAATATTATGATTTTAATTCTTCCAAACATTTTTTTGATATTCTTGTGATGTGAAATAGATAATTCATATTTCAAAGTTTTGTGAACTATATTATTTTACATAAGCGATTATTTTGTACTGGTAACTTAGAAAGTCGTTTTTTATGACTGAAAGGTACCCTATGACCCAGATAATGTGTGAGCAAAATCCCATTATGATCGGTTGAGTAGTTAAGGCTTGAAAGCGTAACAAACAACCAAACTCAATTTCGCATTTATATATGAGTTAACATTGGATGGGATATGAGCTTCACGTCTACTAGCGGTGCACAGCCCCTTTGTCTGTACTCAGTCCCTCTTAGTATGTAATATGCGGCTAATGGATCTAGAGTTACGGCTGGTTATAAATTTCATATCTTCACATATGTATACTTCTCTTGCCACAAATACTCTACCACAAATATTTCCAGATATGCAGTATGAAAAATTCCGTTTATATGGGAGGTGCCCCGCCTCTTTGTCTAATCGAGATAAGGCCTAACCTATTTTTTAAGTTGGCCTAAATGACATCAGTGTGCAAAATTACGTGATTATAGGTTGCGTAGCTAAAGCGTGAAAGCGTAACAAACTAACAATCTCACTTTCGCATTTATAAAAAAAAAATAGCCCCTGCCGGGCCAACAGCGGATAAGCTATTCATAATATTTTGTGCACCGAGCTCCTCGTCGCGATTTCTTCGATCGAATGAAAGAGAGCGGATTAAGTAGTCTGAAGTTAAAATAGTATGTCTAATTTGCCGTGCGATTGTCCAAGATTCGATGTTGATTACATGTAAAGTGTTATGTTTGTCGTCTAATTAAGTAGTTTTTTGTTCGTTCCATTTGGAATAAGTTTGTTGCGTTTTTGTTAAAACATACATACTTATAGGTTCATATGTATATGATACCGTTGAAGATATGGCAAAAACGGCTCTACCCTCACTCACCTTCGTTCCACCGGAGATCCCGGTTTAAATCAGAGTAACCATGGCGCAAGAAGCTAGTTTTGACGAGGACATTTTATTCCGCACCCGCCTTCTTTTTATGAACACAAAATTTGAATATCGACCTCGCCGCACAAACTCCCGCCACGCCCGCATTCCCGGCAGCAGCGGTAACACCCTTTCCACTGTCATTGCTACGTTTGGAGCGAGCATCGGGACAGGCAGTGAGGAGAAAAGCCACCAGACTTATACATTTGCACCTCCCACCAGCAGATTTGGTTGCTTATGCATACCGCAAGGGGAAACTAATTTCCATGGAAGCAACCTCCTTTGACTGTGTTTCTTTGGTAGAAACAGCAGCAGGAAGATTTCCGGCAGTCACGCTCGAGGCTTTATCCTGCCTGCGTTTCACCGCCTACTTCCACCTCCTCAAACTTACGCCATCACTGAGCGGTTATTTTCAGATAACTGCTTCCCGACTCATGCCCCATGTAAGCGGGTTGTCCGGCTCCGACTCTGAAGAAAATGGAAGAGGCGAAGCCGTTCCCCTCTCCACCAGGATGCGCCCCTCGCGTAAATGCTGGAGACTTGTGTGATAGTTGGGCCCTCCAGAATCCATGACCTTGCCGTAAGTGCGGGTGGATTTTCACTCGTGTGGGTACCTCCTGGAGTATAAAGTTTATACGTACATCAAATGGTTGGACAGTTTAATCCAACTGCCGGGGTGCTCGATGTTTCAGAGTTTATTCTTCCCATCATACACCTAGTTTCCGAGACTCACCACTGCCATTCGGTTAAGGCGCACCAGTGGATTTAGTTGCCTTCTATGAAAAGCATGCCTTACTGCGTGTATATTCTAAGCCCCTTGCCGGGAGTGTCAATGCCAAATTAAAATGTTTACTCTCACGATAGCTTAAATACTTTTTTTTTATTTATCCTTTAACTCTGTACCCAACCTCCCACTTATCCTTAATTGATTTTGAAACTTCTTAGATAAGGGTTTTTAATTTATTTTCAAATAAAAAAGGAATTATTTTTATTTCATCTGGCATAGTAAACTTTCTAAGTATAAAAATGTATAAAGTAATATTGATTTTGTAAAACTATTTAATTAATATTTTAATTTTTGCTAAAAACTACAGACATTTACATATACGTATATTAGAGCGTCTCGCCTTACAGGCGAAATAAAAAAAAGTTCGCCGTACAACCCCTCATATGAAGTGTTTTTAGAATTCATTTAAAAAAATAAAATAAATTTTTTTTTGGACAATCCTAGTGGTCGCCCAATTAAATTTTTCTTCATATCTTCGGCATTTATAGTCGGATTTTAAAGTGTGATACACCAATGTTTTTGCTTCGAGGAGAGGGTTTTTCCTACGGAAGTTCATTGAGCTCATGTGCTCCATTGTGGTACTTACCCACCAGATCCCAGTTGCTACCACCCTAAGGTACCGCCCTAATGACATAAATTAACGACCGTCAAAAATTATTTCGATTAGTTTAGTAGAACCCGGAATAAATCATACGGAGGAAACAAACTTTTTTTTTGGTTTTTTTTTATGGAGCACCTGAGGTCAATGAACTTCCGTATGAAACCCCGTTCCTCGATACAAAAAAATTGGTGTATCACACTTTAAAATCCGACTACAAATGCCGAGGATATGAAGAAAAATTAAATTGGGCGACTACTAGGGTTGTTCAAAAAAAAAATTTTAAATGCTTTTCAAAAACACTTCACATGAGGGGGTTTGTCTCTAAGACGAGACACTCTTATGTACATACAATATAGAAGCACATTTTATTTCTAACATACCGCCGGTAGTACATTCTGTGCATATTCGCCCCTAAAATTACCCGGTGGATCATAGTTGGCAACCACGTAAATACTATTGCCCCTGTAGATAATAAAAGATGTTAATAATAAATATGTAGTTTCATTCTTCCAAAAATATCTACGATTTCCACCAACCTCTTCGCTATGCCCACACCCAAATGTTTGCTGTCTCTCCAAACGACTTGCGTAAAGTGTCCTGTGCCTTGACTGAAACTACCACTGCATTGGAAATTATAATCTTGTACCTCATCATACCAACTCTTCACAGCATCTCTACCGCTGATGTTGGATCGACCCATTGA
>JAPVRG010223344.1:13737-26184 GCA_029783565.1 Rhagoletis cerasi | reverse complement strand
CTGGGAGCATTTCTGCATCAAAAAGAAAATTTTGAAAAAAATGTCGCTTTCATTATTTTGGCGGTTAGGGCTCGATATGTATGCATGCTAATAGGTTGTGTTTCCCTTCCCTCTTCCACCGATGAGCAATATTCATTTTACTGCAAATCTGGTCTTTAGGTCAATATGTCTTTAGGCCACTTAAAGTCTTGTATGTGCATTAGAGTGGTTCAAAACAAGTAAAGTCTGAATTTTATTGCTGGCACCCCCTGGGACTGTTCTATATCGAAAAAAATATACCCTGTTTTTTTTTTCTTAAATCAAAAAATATTTAGGTGGTGCTCAAAGCGCTCAAATTTTCCCATGTATTTTATATGGGAAAAAATTAACTTTTCGTAGAAATCACATAGAATCCTTGAAAATCAATATTTTTCAATCGGCCAACCCTGTTTCTCTGCAGAAGACTTCAGAAAATAATACCCAATAGTTTATTTAACCATTTTTTAAGGCTAACTATTTTAATGGGTCTCTCAAAAGCTCCAAAAAATGCAATATGGTACTAAAAAAAATTTTAATATTAAAAAATCGTTAGATAAGCAATTGGGTATTATTCTGTGAAGTGTGTATGTATGTGAAATTTTAAGCGCTTTGAGGAGCACCCCCTAAATATATTTTGATTTCAGAAAAAAAAAACAGGTGTCCATTTCTTTTCGATATAGAAGAATCCTAGGGGGTGCCAGGATTCAAATTCCGAATTTACTTTTTTCTATGTATTTTTGGACCACTCTAATGTGGATTCTGACTGTTTGGCCATCCCTAAAGTAGAAATAAAAGTATGACAGCAAAACTTTTAATATCCCGAAATTGGATAAAGCCATCTACACTCTCATGCAATTATTCGATAAAGCTAAGGAAAGTGTTATCGATATGTTTGTCGCACTCACTGATAGTCTTATCGATAAATTTATACGTAGTATTTTTGCTTATGTCATTCATTTTTTAGCAATTTTTTCCTATTGATAAATTTATAAAGTAATTTTTTATCGATTATTTTTGTCGTCGATATATTTATCGATAAAAAATCGATGTAATGTAAGTGATGTAGTTCAAATTGTGATTTACTGTTCAATTTATTGATAGATAAATCAACATTTGAAGATATCGAAAACGATGTCATTATCGCTTTGTTAAAGGCTAATTTAAACAATTCGGGTCCCTTTTTAAATTCCTAGGCGGATAATTGCTCCATGTGCAGCTGCTTCCGTTACTTTTGCGAATTTGAGGTACATAACAACTAGTTATATTTTGATATGCTACAATTACTTTTCGAGTATTACCTCCAAATTTGAAATTTACCTGCAGATGTTTAACAGTACTGAAAACTCTTTTAATGGTATGCACGCAACGAGTGCAACACTAAAAAGCCTGTTACACTATATGTTTTTCCATGTGTAAATGTTACTTTTCTGATACATTCTACTATATGATACATACGAGTACATACAAAAAAGTAGCATTTACATAATGAAATACATATCGTGTAACAGGCCTATAAGCAAACGAATTATAACTAAAAAATACACGAACACACAAACAATGAAATTAAATCTTAAATTTCAACAAAGCCATAAAATAATCAAAATTTCAATTAATTTTAAAGATGTATTTCTTTCACGCGGACACATCCTTAGATTCAAATATTTGCCTAATCAAATATCCGCCTGAAATGTACAATGCTACAGTGGTACAATTAAGCAAACTAAAGCAGTATCTACGCTCAACAAAGTTATATTTTTGTACGCCACAATGTAGAGCATTGCTGGTTGCCGAGCGGCTTTTCCGTTTTAGAGTTTTACTTGCTGTAAAGCTGGATGTTGGGTGAGTGAGCGCTTGTGTTCTCTCCCTTGCAACAACTACTTTCTGCCTCCATTTAGGCTACTTTTCACAAGCTGTTTGCTTACCCACAACCAAGCTCCCACACTCTAAAAAAGAAACGGCTATGGCCGGGCGAGAATTTGCTACTCAAAAGGAAAACTAATAGCTTTCTTCCTCCTCTCAACACCCATTTTCACTGCGCAAATACACACTTTCGTTCACTAACCGCTTAACTGCCTTGCCGCATTCATTAAAATATTGTTGATGTCCATTTCCTCTTCACTCGTTGGTTGGCCTGTTGGCCGGTGGGTCGTTCGCTTGGGCGCATCATCATCAACAACAGCTGTTACCTATTGTCAGGGCAATCAACTCGACAGCTGTCGGTATGGTCCTTCGCATAGTTTTAATGTTGCTGGTTTATTGTTGTTTAACTGGTGCTTTTTGTTTGTTGTTGCTCTTCACATTGCCGCTGCCAACTGCTGAGTTGGCGTGGCATTCAGCATCCATTGACCGAATTTGGTGGAGGCGTTTCTTGTTTACCCATTAAATATTTAACAAATCCTGAGAAAGTAGCTCATTTATAGCGCGCTGGTTTATTATTAGATAACAGTTTAGCGATGTTGTACCATTTGGCTGAGAATATAGCTACCTAATAGGTTTTAAACTCCAATTTAGGTGTTTTGATTTTGACTAATTTAAAAGGCGGCCGCTGTGGTTTTGTGGTTAGCAGTTCGCACTACCATTCCGCAGGGCTTGGGTTCGATCCCCTCGGCTGGCAATGGCAAACATCCGAGTGCATTTCTGCCATGAAAAACAGCTTCTAATAAAAATACAAATACCGCTCGGAGTCGGCGTAAAACTGTAGGTCCCACCACCTTGTTGTGACATTATCAAGACGCACGCCACAAATCGGAGGAGAAGCTCGACCAAAGCGCCGATCTATAATTTCAAAAGGCGACAAAATAGTTTTGATTTAATGACGCTGTTGGCGCAAACTCGAATGCTAAATATTGCCGGCAACCTGTATTTGTTGTAGGTATTGGTAAAAAGTTAATTGATTCCATCTTCAAAAGAGTCACAACTCAACATTTTTCATTTTTGAAATAATGCGTTAAAAATGCTCACAGACCTTTTATTTAGCTTTCAGCGAAAGCTGGAACAAAATTTTATTTTAATTTGTTGAAAAATCGAATGCAAAGTCTCTCTTGCCGATATGATTAACATGTGCTTGGAAAATGTTTTTCGCGTTTTATAGCAAAGGGGTAATTTTGAGTTGTGTCTCTTTTGAATACGGTGTGCGATATGTACACATTTTGGCTCTTTCGAGATGTTTGAGAGTTTTCGGTATTTTTTCAATTTTCTTTCAGGATTGTTTCTGAAATTTTTGAAAGTTTTAAAAGACCTTTTGCGATTTTGAAAATTTTGCTGGGCTTTTTGGTATTTTCGGGACTTTTTGAGATTTATTGGAAATTACTAGAACCAACAGTACATTTTAATATTAACTTTGCTTCTTATATATAGTAAAAAAGTCGACAAGATCTCTGATATAAAAATAAATTCTTAAAATAACTCCCTAGTTAAATAAATAGTGTTATTATAAGACTCGTTTCCTTATATTCCAATTAATATTTCTTTTTTTGTTTATCTTTTCAGGTAAGTGTGCACAGTTTCTTCAAGAACGAAATCACATCAATTCAAGTACATAAATAAGTATGTAAGTAGCTTAGTTTAGGTTACGACTTCGAACGATACCTTCTAGGCTATATGGAAAACGCTACGAGCCAAAAACTAAGTTTCGCAGGCAACGAATTTCAGTCTAGAAGAATCCTTTAAACTACTTAAAAAGTGCGATCCGAGCTGCTTCGACCGTTTCTTTGCGCAAGCTGAGCAGTTTAAAAGCTAGTTTTACAATGCGTCCACTCATTGTCCTCTACTTAGCTGCACCAGCTTGGACCAGACTTGCAAGTTGCAGCTTTGTGAGCCCAAAAATAGATCTCTTGACCACGTACGGTCCACCTTCGGCCAGAAAGATCTTACAGTTGCACATGTCCGGGTTTTCTCCTAATAATCCTGACACTAGAACCATCAGTCCAAGAATAGTCCAAATGTAGTGAAAGGTAATCCCACTCTAATTTATCGCCGAGACCGACTCGAGGGTGCCTTTCGTGTAGCCTAGAATTCACAAAGTTTTGACTAAGAAATACTCAGACGCGACCGAAAAAGAGGTCACGGTGAGCGAGTCCAAAGCCCAGATTGCCGTAGATATTTACCTTCCTAGTCGACGTCGCACGAATCAAGCCAGTCAAATACTTCCTAGACTAAAGTTATCTTGAGATTTGAGATTAGTATAGAGACCCTTCCTCTCTGCTTCTATCTACTTGAGCAGAAGTCCTCCGGAGCCTCCTTCCAACTACTGCCTTCCTTAAACTTATCTCTAAATAAAGTGTAGAAATACTTTGTTGATGCTACGTCTAGTCACGCAGTGATTTGTTCTATGAGCGATTAAGTCGAAGCAAAAAAAAAAATATTTGAGTAGGCTTTATTGCATCAGACTTATCTACGAAGGCGACGAGCGCAATATTAAACATGTCTAAGGGCTCCGCTGATTCCAATGAGCCCGTCGTGTCCGCTGCAGTTTTCTGACCAGCGTAGTCTCCTTCATTTTATCCCACCAGAAGAGGATTCCGAAAAAAATTATGCGCATTACTATAGTTTGATAGAGTTAAAAAATAACTTTTAGAGAGAGGCTGATGGACCTCCACGTGTAAGTAGGAAATCGAAGCTAGAAAAATATACTTGAGAATTTCAGTTTCAGCTACTTAGTCTCAGGCTCCGAGTCTGATTCATATTGAGGGAAACAAATAGCCCTAAATTAGACTTCAAATAGTAATGTAGCCTTGAGCAAGCTTTTAATGAAAGTCAACAGAAGAATTAGTTTTCTTCTCTATGCTTCAATTGCTCTCACAAGCTCACTATCAAACATAAAAAATAGGCCATGAAACATAGAAAGCAAATAAGAAAGAATAGGAACTGAGTCACTTTGATCTGGCAGCCACACAGTGAAAGATGATTGCTGAGCTGTTTTTCACCAAAGCTTTCGCAAATGGCTTGAATAAAAAATAAAAAAACAAAGAAAAGGATCGAAAATCAACAAGTAAACATGAACAGAAAAATTTTCCAAAAACGTTAGAAAACGGATGAAGAAAAAAGCATAAAAATAAGAGTGAACGATTTGTAGTTCATACAACACAAAACAAAAAACTCCTATAAAGAAAA
Organism: Rhagoletis cerasi; assembly: GCA_029783565.1. Classification (NCBI taxonomy): domain Eukaryota; kingdom Metazoa; phylum Arthropoda; class Insecta; order Diptera; family Tephritidae; genus Rhagoletis; species Rhagoletis cerasi. The sequence goes on along the minus strand of JAPVRG010223344.1, from coordinate 21,054 downwards.
TGAAAGTGGAAAAGGCTACAAAGAAAATGCCTAGTAAAAAAGATAAAAACTGCTTAGCACAACAACAGCGACAACAAAAAAAAACAGCTGCCTAGTATAAAGAATTCAAAGCGATAAAAATAGAAAAATGGGAAAACATTGACGAAACAATAAAAACAGCTGAGTGCAGCTTAGAAAAAGCATTGAGCGCGCAAAACTCACGTTCCGCTCCGCTTCGCTAAATGCTTTGGCCACAACTCAAGCAAAAGAATAATAATCATTTTGGGCGCTGAAAATAAACGCGATGATTGCCTATAAATGCCGGCTGAAAGTGAAGAAAGAAATGCATTGAAAAGGGGAAATGGAGCGCAAATTGCCGATGCTGTTGCCTCGAAGGTGCGCGTTTGTGCTTAATTGCCAAAAATGTAAGGGGCGGAAGGTGGAGAATATTTCGGTTCACCGCATAGAATAGGGCTGAAAGAAATGATATACTACTTTTCGCGGTTTTTTTTTCTTACACGGGCTTTTTTAGTTGAACTGAAAGCGACGAAAAAAGGCGGCGAATTGGAAGGAAATGGAAAAGAAATATATTGCAAGTCGATTTGGTTTTGAATTGGTATTAGGGTTGAAGAAATGAGCAGCGGCTAGAATTTGAGAATAATTTGAAGAATGTTACCAATTCCTTATTGGGCTTCTCAAGGTTTGAGTTGTACGGCAGCGATGCAACTTGTCTGAAGCATTCAATAAAGCCTTGCAAAAATAAGATTCATCAAAATTGATAGGACTTTGCTAAGGTTGGAGGGTAAGTGCTTCATAATTATCAAATCGACAGTCCACTTCGGTCTGCGCAGTGTTCTACCTAAGGAGCTACTCGTAATAATAGCCGGCCGCCAGACGCTCACCTCATAGAAAAGGATGTTACCGGCAATCACTACACATATCCTTACGTGGTGTTAGACCCCAACTATTTTGGGGATTGATTTGGTTATACATTTCCCAAAATAGTTGCAATCACCTCGAAGTATTTCCCTTCGGTAAAGAAACCCATCTCAACTTAGAGAGAAAGTTTAGATATACCAGAATTGCAGGACTCGACGTGCAGCTAGGTAAACACCATGCGCCATCCTGTGGAGAACATATGTACATAGATTCGGGCAGTTTAAAATTCAATAATAGATGCGATACCTAGAACCTACCGGTAGCTGATTTTGTTACAATTTTTCCACAAGAATTTTGTTACAATTTTTAGTTTTATTGCAATCTTCTGTTACGGTGCTAAGGTAAATAATAAAGATGGCAGCGGCATCAATACGTAAGAACTGTACTAATCATAGGCTTGCGTCCACAGAAATCCCGTCTCAGGATGATCAATAACCATCTACTCTGACCGCCAGGCTACAATTGCACCGCAGCCAAAATACTTCTCCAAAGGTAACAATTCAAATTAGAATGGTTTTAACGGTTTTGATTAGTTAATGCTCAACGAATGTAGTTTGAGTTCCCGGGCAAAGAGATATTCCGGAAAGCTACTTCGCGGACGAGCTGGCTGAGAAAGAATCTAACTTGCAAAGGAACTAACTTAAATTCTAACCAAAATATGGGTCCATTACCTCCAATCATAAAATAGCTCAGCTCAGCCATAATTGAGCAAGCCAACTAACGGAATATGTTTCTCTCAACATATTATTTGGTAATAGTTACATGATTTGGTTATAGTTACTAAATCTTGTGTTGAGAGAAATATATTTAGCTGACTCTTTTCTTAGTGTAGGTAAATCGAACCTCAAATAGATGAAAGAATTTCTGAGTCTTTAGTTATCCCTAATTATCTTGACATTAGCTCTCACAGAAACACTTGGGAAGCCTATGGTCTTCACCTGCACTATACTTCGTAAAGGAAACCTAGAGACTCTGCCACATGTGAAATTATGTAATCATAAGGTCACACTACTTGCAATTTGCTCGCTACATCGAATTATTTTCAGTAAATACATATCGTCGCCCGGATAACTGAATGCCGTATTTTACATTTGAAGACTTTTGGGTAATCACGATTGAAGTTTCGAATTCAATTTCTCAAAAACGAGAGAATAGATTTTCTCCAAAGCCCCAGAGAATGTTACTACTTGAATTGTTTTATTTTTATTGTTTATTGCTAATTATTTTTGAGTTAATGAAGGATTTTCTTTAGGAAAACTTTGACGTATCTTACAATTGGCAAAAACATTTTTGCAGGCACTTTGTTTGACATACGACAAAGTGTAAAAAAATGTGTACTAAATTAACGATAAAATTTTACTCCATATCTCGAAAACTAAAGAAGATATCCAAAAACGGAGAGCGTCATTTAAAAGATTTTGATTAGTCTAGTATAACTGTGTTGTTAACTCAATTTGGCGCAATTTTCTTATGCGACATTTATTCATTCGGGCGACGATATGTACCTAATTATGCTCAGAGAGTTCTATTGCCATGGTGAGCTATCTGGTACTTCGAGTAAAATATTAAGTTACAAATAAATGACTTGTTTGGCTATTAAATAACCTGAAAATAGGCCTACAGAAAAATGAGACTGACCCCGCGATAAATTAACGACTCTGTTAGATAAGCGACATTTGGCAGCAATACATTTTTTAATTTAGCAATTTGCATTAAAAATAAAAACACTTATTAAAGAAGAAGACAAAAATGTGTAAACTTTGAATCTAAATTGCGCAGCCAACTTTTATGGCGCTCCAGTGGCTGGGAACGATAACACCGCTGACCTTAAATTTATACGAAAAAAAAAATAATAAAAAATCGTCACACATACATAATTCACATACACGCACATTCAGCATGCATACGTAACTTTCTAAACTGTGTCAAAGCAGGCACTAATCCTTGGGGTGACCGAAAAAAGTATTATAATAATAAAATAAAACTTTTACTGTCTGACCAACCGCCGTTGCAAACCAAACCACAGTGTGAAGGAGCATTTAACACCAATGACCATAAGTATGTTAGGCATGTACACCTCAGCCGTGCGTTGTTGTTGTTTTTTTTTTGTTTTTTTTTTTGTAAGCTGTAGAGCAATTCAACACATTAACGCGCCGACAACAAGTCGACGACCTCACAAAGCAAAGCGAACGCACCAAAACAACTAGGAAGGCCACCAAAGCCAAACAGCCAGTCAGCCAGCTAGCCAGTCGCCCACCCAAATGCGTCCTGCTGCCTCCTGTGCGCTCAGAATTAGCGTGTTAAGCGCAGTAGTTCAAAAAATAACCTAAACACAAGGAAATTCAAAACTTTTGGCAACAAAGTTGGTGTAATTCTTCCGGTACCTCGGTGGATGAAGGGAAGTGAGGAAAAAAGGAGGGAGGGTTTGGGGATAAACGCTCGCGCCTGCCGAATTTCGGCTGCGAATTTTCGGGTGTCCGAGATAGCTAATAGTTTTTTATTTGTTGTTTTAGTTTTTGTTTCAAGTGTTGCGAGGTAGGTGGTGCTGGCGTGGGTTCAAGAGATGAACTTTGGGCAGTAAAACTAAAACTTTTCGCATAGTCCATTGTCCCCTCGACCAAAGCAGTGTAAGCGTAAGCGTAAGCAAGCAAAGCAAATAGGTCCAAAAATGGATAGAAAAAAAGTTACCAAATATTATCCAAAAGGGCTACCCAAAATGCGGTGCGACTCAGAACTCTTGCGTTTGCAGTGCATTGCGGTAATTGGTGCGTTGCCACCACACACCGGCTATCACAAAGTTACAAAGTGTACGTGCCACACAATCACAGAGTTAAATACGCACACACACATACACACACACACAGGCGGGCGCGCGCGCAAATTAAGTTCTTCCGGTCGGTTGCCAAATGTTGCCAGATCAAGTGTGTCGCGCACTTCGCCGCATATTTCTACCAAAGCTGCGCCTTCGTAGCCCACCGCCCCATTGCTTCGCTTGTATGTTCTTACTTATTTAATTCCACAGACTTATTTAACTTATGTATTTCACTAGCATTCGCATTCACATAACTTTTTTCCGTTTTTTTTCGTGTTCCAACTGCTGAATCCATAAAAGTTTCGCCTGCAGCAACATAATTCAGTAAACAAAAATTAATTTTGTGCATGAATTCGTGTTGCATCAAAGAGGCAACATTTTCCGTTTTCACCCACCTCTCCTTGCTGCCGTTCACCGTTCACTCACTTTTTTGTGACCCACTTGAGGCGCACTGAGCGAAAGAAAGTTCTCGCCATTTTTTGCCTCGTCTTTTACTGGCGCCACAGCTTACAGCCCAGAAAAACACAACAAATAAAACGGAACGAAGTAAAAAAAGCAGAAAGCAAACAAAAGAAGTTAACATATTTTAAATAAAAATTTCACTTGCATACAACCAGAAAGTTCGTTTTTTGTTGCGCACAAAAAATTATAATTCCAAAACTTGTTGTCGGAAATGAAATTCGCAATTATATTCATCATCGTTAACTTTGAGCGCACCAAAGTGCGTGGATGAGGCGAGGAGGGCGGTGGAAATGTAACGTATTGAAAAATGTTTGCAAAAGGAAATCGCACAGAAGAATTAAACACTTTAAGTGGTTAATTAGCGAAAAGGATTGTGGCTGTCGAATTCGCATTGCGCCAGCAGTCTCCGCTCTCACCATCCTTAGAGCATTTGGCACACTCTGGTAAGCCATTTTGTATGTGAGTGCGGTGTGTATGTAAATAAAATGAAATAATGGCAGCGAGCAATCTTTCGAGCATAAATAATTTGATGAAATTGTTTCTTTTCTTTTTAGTTTTTTATTCATGTGAGTTCCTTAGGAGGTTTAAGATGCTTTAGGAAATGTGGCAAGATGCTTTAAGCATATACATAATTGTTAGTATTTTTAAAACTTCTGGAGAATTTCTTACGAGTATTTCAAATAAGCAAAAACGCAAAGTTTGCTGATATATTTTGTGCTGAAAAAATTAAATATTTTTTTTATAATAATTTTTTTTTTTAGTTTTAATTTTTTACGTATTGATCATAAGTGCAAAAAAGATGCCGAATATCCCGAAAAATCCCAACAGCTACCGAAAAAATCCCAATATATCCAGAAAATTCCAATATATTTTGAAAAATTCTCTCTAATACCCTAGCTAAGTCGTTAAAACCGCCGAAAGCTCACGAATAATTTCATGTTCTTATCAATGCCTTAAAAATTAGGAGCATTTAATAACCCTTATCCCTTCGGCTGTCTCGACAAGTCAAGCTCTGGATGAGTGATTTTCGAGGACGTAGTGTGTTACCATATTCGATAGCCTCACTTCGACCTCCACCAATTTTTTGCTGCATGGCTAGCTGTGTTCTGCTTGCCTTGTCAATAGTGGAGGTCTGAAGGTGGTGTCTTGCGACATCGCTTAGTGAACGTTACAGACTTCATATGATCCCGTTGTTGCAGCTGTTTACGTTCAGACCCGCTACTGATCTTGTTCTGAGAGCGATTTCACTTCTGGACTTCATTAGTTACTTTAGCGGTAGTACTTTCCCTTCGGAATCTCTCGTATTCTGTCATTATACCAAGGTGTCTAAGTTTATATTCCTCGTCGCGCTCATGTACAGACCCGGCTACAGTACTGGCCGCGTTCTTCCTGGTTTTCTTACGGTGCACTATGGCTGACACTACCGGCACTAAACTTGTCAACTTTTCCTCACTCACGATTTCCAAAGGCAGGACCCCACCTTGGTAATAGTCCTCAGTTTAAGTATGATGACGATCCGACAAGAGTGTGCAAAAACAGCGACCGTGAATTTTTCGATAATACGTCTTCCTTTAAAGTATTGAACCCGTTTTAATTACGCTCCCCGTCCTCTCAAGGTTTAGCAGGGCCTCTTTGTAAAGCTTATGTGGTCGCTTGTTGAGTGACCCGCTAGTGACGGCCGAGTAGAGCTGGGTTGAGGAGCCTGTTAATATTCACTATTTTATCTGACTACTTTAGTTTCACTGGTAGCCAGACTCTCAACGGAATTTTCTCCAACCCAGGCATGCAACTGCCAGTTTGTGAAGAAAATTGCCGATCTTTCGTCATGGCACGCCACAATTTTGATGTTTGCCTGGAACTAAGCCGCTTCCCTGCAGAATGCCAGAAGTCCCGCGTTCAATCTCAACTGCGATGCACTCCATTTCAGCATATCAAGTGCTATGTATGTATAACTTAAGGTATAACTGCAGCAATTACATATGTACATACATATGTATGTAAAAACTAAAAAATGTTAGCTATTTTCTCCACTTTTCCTCTAAGCAAACTAATTAGATGTTTCACACCCACTCAGTCACATATTCACTAAGCCACGCTGCGAGCGTGACTGTGCATATATATTTAATTTGCTACGCGCCCAGCGAAGTCAAGCCAAGAAAGTGAACATTCACAATTCCAAGTTAACTTTATGCATCAGAATGAAGCTTAGTCATTTCGTTTATATGTATTTATGTAGTATTGTGTACATACATATGTAAATACTTCCGCATCGCAAGTTATATCAGCCGGCTGCAGCGCTTGTTGCGCATACACGCAGCAGCAGTTGCAAGGCTTGTTTGCCAGTGAATCTTTAATATGCATAGATATGATCGTATGTATGTGCATATCTATTTAAATAGGTGTACATGTATAAATACATATGTATTTCATAACCAAATGAATTCCTGCGCTTAATTTGCACAATTTTGAATTTGTATGTATTATTATGTTCGTGTGTGTAACTGAATTTGCGTTTTTTTTTTTCAAATGACTTGCAGTTCCACGTCTTTGCAATGTGTGAATGCTGTAGGGCTTGCGCGAATTCCAAAAGCATAAAGTCATTTCTCTTTTCAAAAGTTTTTTACTTATAAGTTTATCAACACCTATGAAACAAGTTACATACACACATACTTGAAATGAAGCAATAAATTAAAAAGTAAACGTATGCTCTTGCTACAAATTTCCTTTCAGTTTTCGCACTGATTTTTCCCATATGCAAGCACATACACGTTTTTTCTTAAAGCCATAACTTGCCGCATTTATGGCTTCACTTTTTCCAACTACCATGAAAATGAATCATATGGAGCTTGTTAGCGCTCCTAGAGTAACTGCACCCATAGCGCAGGAGTGGCGCCATAAATTCATAGATCCAAACATAAATACATACACATATATGTGCATCCCAGCCAGCCAAAGGCGAAGCGCTCCGAATGTGGAGTGAAAAGGGACTCCCTCAGCAACACCTCGAAGGAGCTTTTTCGGAGCGCTCCGAGTGTGGATTGAAAAGGGAGTCAAAGTGTTTTTTTATCTTGTTTTTAGTTTTTTTTTGCATCTAGTCTGTAAGATTTTTAATACCATAGACGGAA
>JAPVRG010223344.1:0-13717 GCA_029783565.1 Rhagoletis cerasi | reverse complement strand
TTTTTTCTTAAAGCCATAACTTGCCGCATTTATGGCTTCACTTTTTCCAACTACCATGAAAATGAATCATATGGAGCTTGTTAGCGCTCCTAGAGTAACTGCACCCATAGCGCAGGAGTGGCGCCATAAATTCATAGATCCAAACATAAATACATACACATATATGTGCATCCCAGCCAGCCAAAGGCGAAGCGCTCCGAATGTGGAGTGAAAAGGGACTCCCTAAGCAACACCTTGAAGGAGCGTTTTCGGAGAGCTCCGAGTATGGATTAGTATGGATTGAAAAGGGACTCCCTAAGCAACACCTCGAAGGAGCGTTTTCGGAGCGCTCCGAGTGTGGATTGAAAAGGGAGTCAAAGTGTTTTTTTTATCTTGTTTTTAGTTTTTTTTTGCATCTAGTCTGTAAGATTTTTAATACCATAGACGGAAAATTTTTTAAATCAATTCAATTTTTATAAGTGAAAAAATAAATGTGTGTATTTTGACCATTTATTTTTCTAAAAGTTCTTTATGAAAAGTGTGAAATTATGGTAAAAATTTGTTGACAAAAGAAAATTATTGTAATTTAAATTATGAATGAAATTATGAGTATTTTCAGAAACCGTAAACCCTCCTTTTCGGACTATTATCGGAGCACTCCCAAAACACTCCATCTAGGTTATCTTCGGATGATTTTAGGAGTCCTTTTCACAAAATCATAGCCGAGTCGGGGAGTCCGCACGGAGTCTTTGCGGATTATCTAAGGGAGCTTTCTGGGACTCCGAAATCACTCATTTAAGGAGTCCTAAAGGAACTCCTTTTTCATATAATATATATTATATTGAAAAGGCACTCTTCTCCCGCTAATATGCTCTTTTCGGGGCCTCCCTAGGAGCATCAGTGCACCGCACAGGGAGTCCTAATGGTGCACCCTGCGCACTCCGCTGGTTGGCTGGGATATATGCACGTGTAGATTTATGTATGTAAGTGTGTATGAATTGATTTGCGTTGTCATAGTTGCCACGTCATTGCTCCAGAGGTGTATATTTTCGCTTGTCACCCTATATGCATAATAGCTCCAACAACAAACCAGCCGCTGCATTGGAGTAACATGCAACGTGCCAGTGTTGCACAATTCAATGCAGAGCAGCGCAATGCAATTCAATTCAACCCAATACTCGTGTGTAACTTTTCAATTTGAAAGCGCAACTAATTCATTTGCGCACATTTACCTGTTGCTGCTGTTGCTGTTGCTGTAGCTGTCGATTGTTCGCTTGTTTGCAGCTGCAATGTCTGTTGATTTGTATGCAGCCAAATGCAGTTGGGCGCGTGCGCAATATTGCGCCCGTATTGTTCATTTGGTGGCTTGTACAGTTGAACTTTAAGTTAACTTTTATTTTTAACAAAAACACTGACATACTACATGCATGACAAATGCATTTTGTTGGCTGCGTACGGTAGCTTTCGTGTTAGCTTTTTAGTTTTAAGCAGCTATAATAAATGTTTGTATGGAAATATTCAGAAAAAAGTTTTCTTCAGAGCTTATACTTGTGGTAAGGGGTATTTTGACAACTTGCAATACGACTGTTTCTTCCATACTCTCTTGGAAAGCAAAGTGGTAAACCGACATCAATTTAATGCTTTTTGGAAAAACCCGGTTTCCAGGAAACCTTGGTTCAAAGAAGATTAAAAAAAAAGTACAAAATACAAATAATACAAAAAATAAATACAAAAGTCGAAATACAAAAATTTAGGAGTACCGTAAGTTTGTTCATGATCCAATGATCGGAACTAAACTAAATTAGTATGGAAACACCATTGAGTTACCACCTTTCTGATAAAAAAAGAATTATCGAATCCAAAATTATGCGGTAACATATATACATAAAAAAATATTCCGACGAATTGATAACCTCCTTATTCTTTTGAAGTCGGTTAAAAAATTACCTACATATGTACATTAGGGTGGTCCTTAAAATTAAATTTTAAGTCTCACCCCCTCAATCGGTAATACCATTTTCGAAGATATCACATATAAATTTTAGTCTCGGTTGGAGACGGTTAAGGCATGTCGCACAGGGGTCAAAGTTCAGATTTCACTATGGAGCCTCAAAAAATTAAAATTAATATTTTTATCATCCAATAGACAAAATCGATACTACTGTAGGCGCAGATATCACATACATATAAATATTGGTCCCGATTTTTGTTTTAATTTGAATTTTTTGAGTATCCGTAGAGGAATCTGAACTATAACCCCTGTGCATAAACGGTCTCCGATCGGGACCAAAATTTATGTGTGATATCTTTGACTATATTAGCATCGATGTGGGGGTTTAGGCAAAGGAAATCTCATATTAAACTGTACTTCATACATTTAAGGACTGCCCTAATGTATTTACATATGAGCATATATATTTCTGAAAAAGCGGACCTACAAGCTTAAAAAGGGGCAGACACCCCATTCGTTGGGCCCAGCCCATTAATGACATCAAAAAGGATGCAAAATCCTGCACTGCTAGTCATTGGGACAGCTAGAGGGACAAAAGAGCTCAATATGCGCTCATGCTAAGTACAGGGAACCCAAAGGCGCTATGTGGGGCACTAGCGGGCCACAGTACTTGCAAAAATACCTGTTTGAAGAAAAGTAATGAATGGAACACCATTTTACCACCTGTCCAATACTACCTCAGAGTAGAACCAGATTTCTAAGCGACTGCACGCTTAGCAAAGTCAACCCAAACAGGGGGTTATTCAATTCCTAAGCACACTAAACAACTAAATTTAAAATAGGGGGCACAATAGATCAAATCTGGACGCGGTGCAAGGAGTCTGTGGTCCTACCCTTACATAACCAACCAACCAACCAAGGCCAAAGAAAACTTTTGCTTTTCTACACCTAAGCTTTTTAATGAAATTAGAATGAGCAATGAATGCTGATTGTATTCTGCCAATGCTGTAACTTTGTACAATTATCATCCTAACAGAGCTCTTTTGGAACCGAATAGCACCGGATTGTACACATGACAGGTTAAAGCAAGTCCCGAAGCTGAGCCAGTAGCAAACTACGGCTACCAAAGAGCGCAAAGAGGCAAAGGACTACCGGCTACCAAAAAAGAGAGATCCTCGAGTTTTCTGGTGAAATGAAATCCCTTTTTGTACCATAACAGGCCGCATTGAGAGCCCAAGTTTTCTGGTGTGTCTACCAGAGCCTCTTTAACCTAACCTAACATGAGTCTCACTAGACAATTCGAATTCTTCGTCTGCGATAGGTGGTAGTTGGTCTCCGATGTAGGCATTCAAGGGAAAAAAGTGGACCAAAATGTTATTTGACACTCGCTGAATGACATTTAATCCCTGCCTATAGTCCGTCGGGTTCAACAGGTCGCCTACGTGTCAGTGAACCTGCGCTTTGAAAGCCATGAGATTGCTTTTGACGTGCATGGTAGGAGGCTCGCTCGTCTTCAATCAAGCGCCTGGAGGGATGGTTCCTTAGCTAAAAGAATTTGGTCCTCGCCGTGTAAGTGATGGTCAGCCGACATCACAAGGCATTCCGTGGCAGCCCTGAGTATGGAGTTCTGACAAGCCTTCGCCTTACTACTATCGACTACAAAGCCGCAGCATACTTAGTTTAGAAATCGAGCTCCCTTTGTGCCCACTAGTGGTAGCAGTTACATTTGTTTCCCAAAAATGATAGAAGATGCATTAGATTAAGATAAGATGACAGGCCACAAATTCATCTGAATAACATAGTGTCAACAGAAATTTTTGCAGCCGTTAGGTCTAATTCATAAAACTTAAAAGATCAGCGCTGTTCTTTTGACACATTGTTGGAATCTTCTTAAACTCGTCCCGATTTTAAGCCGATTTCGGCTCAGAAATATGTCCCTGTTAATGCTGTTACATTTTTGACTAAACTCCTCTTCTGTGCCCACGAGATCCTCGATATAATCACAGCTTAATGGCTTTACATTAAAATAAACGACAGAAATTTAGTTGCAACTCCAAAAAGTATTGCATGCAAACTACTTACCAACAAACATAATTGTAACAAAAACCACAAAATTGAATATTTACATACATATATAAAGTTTGGTTATTAAATTTAAGCTGCAGCATTTCCTCCCACTTCGCCCTCTCAGGAAGCAAACAAAAACTGCAAACCAAAACAAAACAAAGTAAACACATACGTATATGTATATACACTGATGCACACATACACACGTACATGTATATATCCGCACAAACATATTTATTTAGTTAGTTTTGTCAAAACAAAATGTTGCAAATGAAAAATATACATTTTGCAAGGAAGCGTAGGCAGCAGCTGTACGACAGCAACAAGCTTCGTACGCCATTGTAGCAGAGCCAAAAAGTTGTTTGGTCCAACGACCGTCTAACGGTATATGCTACGAGTGTACTGAAATATCAGATGGCGCGTCATTAAAAACACAAAACATAGCAAGCAGACACACAAAATAATTTAGAGCTGGCGAGTAAAGTGTGGAGCTTGGATGACAGTAGGAGCGTGTAGTTTGCCAAAAAATAAAAAATAAACACAAAAAGTTATAAATATATAAATAAAAAACGGACGAATAAGCAAACAAGCGACAGGAAGCGCATACGAAACTGTCAACAGGACGAAGAAGAATGGCGTTTGCCTGGTTGGCTGGTGGTTGCCTGGCCAAATTGTTGTGGGTGTTCATTCGCTCTACATACGTACATACAATGTACTGCACATCGCTGCTACTTTCACTTCCGCCAACTTTTTTTTGCTGCTCGTTCTCTCTTAAAATACATAAATACTTCAAAAAATTTTGCCCGTTTGCTGTTGCTGGAAATTGAATTTTTTAGTTTCACTTTTTTTTGTTGTAGCAAATTGCTTTTGTGTTTTTTTGTAGTCTTTTGCCGTGTTTGTGTTATTATGCTTTTATGCTCTGCTATTTTATTTTACTTCTAAAATTGTTTTGTCACCCCTCCCTTGCATCTGCTCTTCTTTGTATTTAGTTCTGGCGCTGCCTTTATGCGCTTATTTTCCGCTCATTCTCCCTAAATGTTTACCTTTGTTTGTCGCGGTTTTCTTATTCAATGTGAAACGAAGAACAACAGCTTTGAGTTTATTTTTGCTGAGGTGTTTCGCCTCCTAAATCTCATTGAATTATCACATGTGCTTCGTGGACACATTGTGGGTGTTTATTGTATTTTGTTTTTTGTGTGCAGGTTAAGGACCTTTTGTATTTATTTGATACTTAGCCCAGTGGGCTTGGCGAAAACGCAAACTTTTTGCCGAATTTCCTACCTTAAGGTACCCAGCGCTTCATTTCCTTGCCAAAAGTACCTTTTGTCTGCTTTGTTTGCTGTGCTGTGGCTGAAGAGAGGAAGTCACATTTGTTGATCGTCCATCCCACGCCCTGGCAACGGACTTACGCTATAAATTTCATTATTTGCTTTAAATAGAATATTTTATTTATCTACAAAAACGGTGAGGAGATTTACGTATACTTGGACTTACGTTCGTACGATATTTGTAAATACTAGTATGAACATTAGGGTGCCTCACAAAAAAAAAACATTCCGCAGGGCCTGGGGTCGAGCCAAGTTTCCGACCAACATCAAAAACAATAAAAACTATACGTCTCTTCTAATAGCGGTCGCCCCTCGGCAGGTAATGGCAAAACTTCGAGTGTATTTCTGCCATGAAAAATAGCTTCTCATAAAAATACAATCGCCGTTCGGAGTCGGCGTAAAACTTTAGATCCCTCCTGTTTGGTTTACAACATCAAGGCGTACGCCACATATTGGAGGAGAAACTCGTCGAAACAATAACATATTGCGTAAGCGCCAATATACTACTACTACTACTACTGTTCAGCTTCAACTCTTCTATCATCTGAGGTGATTTTAAAAAAAAAAACTAATTTTATCTATAAATACTTGAACTGAAAAAATAGTGCCGATTTTATTTTTTATATGGAGAGAGATGCACCCTAATGTACATATACTTCGAAAAATTGTTGATACATAAACTTGACTCTGCAGTTTACTTTAAAAATATCTTTAATTTGTGTTATGCACAAAATATTGGCACCTAGTACCCCCAACCCGCAGACACCAGCGATGTTGAAGAAATATCAATGTATCCATCGTTTTAGTTCGTTATTTATTACTTACGAGTAGTTGCACACAATAAGCTAGACTCCGGAGTTATGGGGTTGCCTACAGACCTCTAAAAGGTTTAATGTTAGGCTAGTTTACTGCGGACACAATTAAAATCATGCTCCGTTGTAATGCTGCATGGGGAATAAATAACCTTCATTTCTCCTTTAACCAGTTTGTGCTATCCTGGAATTGCAAATTATTCCCGATTACCAAGGATTTTAGGGTCTGTTGGGGTGGGCAATTCAATCTACTTAAATGTCCATTACACCCTCTGTTCTTCACAACACTTTTTCTGAACCTTATTCCCTCAGGAAGCTCAGTAAATCTTGTAGTGTTATCACATGGAGCCTAGACTTCTTTCGCGTGTTCCAGAGATGTCATCAACGAGGAAGTGCGGTGGTGTCTCTTTGAACGCGTCGCAATGACGGTTCGACCTTGTATACCTCGATACCCATAGGACCGGGGCCCTTTCTTGTGGTAGACCCAAACTGAGGGAACTGCACTTGCGAAACACCACGGGTCTTCGTCAGGCTAAGAGCTTACTAGGGGGTACAACTTAAGCAGATAGAGGCTACTCATAAACCCCTCCAAGCAGAGGCTAAAAGCTTTTACAGGTATTTTTATGGGTCACTGCAGGCTTAGAGTCCAAAAAAATATCATTGCACCTCCTTTTGGAGTGTGGGGCTTTACACGCAGAAATGATAGGTGTCTAGGACATCTATGGCCGAGAGAACAGCACTTATACTGCCTTCCATAGGGATAAATTCTGCAATTTATATAGTACTTAGAGCTAGCTGTAGTGGTGTGATGAGCTGATTGCACAATAGACCTACTGGTCGTAGTGATTACTTTATTTATATCTATCGGTCTATCTTTACTTGCTCGCATTGCCCTGTAACAATAAAAATGATATATATGAGTTTCAACTTTTGTAGGTTGTTAAGAGTTGGAGGCTCTTAATTCTGTAGACCTAGAAGGTTATATCTTATCTCTTATGCGATGGAATTTGCACCCACTGTAACAGAAGGCTTAAGTTTAGTTAGATTTGTTGCCGCATATCGCTGGCTAATCTCTCAGCTATCTCGTTTTCCGCTATTCACTACTAATCTGATACTTACTAGAGCTTGATGCCCTTGCTCCTAAAAGGTCAGTTATGCATAGTTGGCATTGCGAGGCAGTTGTCACGTAAGGAATCAGTTAGTTAAATGAGCTTTGCGGGTAAGCGGTTGATTTTTTATTTCTACGCAAAATGACATGCCATGCATTGCAGTGCAAAGTATGCATAACTAAGCCATAAGAGGGAGTTAAGTCTTCCTAAGTATCTACTCAATAACAATTTAAACTCGAAAAATGAAAGGTACTTCAGCGCCGGCTGGCTATCAGTTTTAACTTTGCACATCGATTAACGACATATGAGCTTGAAATATGCTCGAACATTTCCTCAATGAAACCGGCATCATAGTTCTGAGGCTTAAGGTCCTAGTTCTTATTCTTCCTGGGGGTTTCGAGCCATTCTGGTGATGCCTTTCCTGAATTGAGAATCTATTTTTCTGTTGATTAATTCTTTTTAAAACTCTTCTCAAACACTAAAGTTTTGCGGACTTAAAAAGAAGTTCAGGAAATACAGCTGTTGAAAGCAGGGTGTCTAAGTCCTCACAGTAGCAAGCTGATATAACCTTTCCTTTTTTAAAACCCTATATAGCAATTTCAGTAGAGTTCGTTTGTCTGCCTACTCTATGGTTAGTTGTAGATACTTGAACGCTGTGCTCCTTTTATGCAAGCATGTATATATATAAGTAAGCATGTAACAAGCGCTGAAACTTTTTTGAGAGACTTTCTCACTGCGGCTATAATAAATCATAAGACCAAAGTTACCGCTGTGTGCTATCATAGATTACCTTCATCTAAGGAGCTCTGGAGAGCATACGGAGTTTACTAGTTAGAGGCTTGCTTTGGTAGTTACGTTCCTCGTTCCTGGGTGTTTTATTGTCGGATTGTGCATCATCCCTTTGTAGTTGCAGGCCTCTTTGCACCATATTTGAAAGCGTACTCTCAAACCACTGTCTAATATTAACACATGGTTTCTTTGCTAAGAAGCAGTTGAAGAAGAGGGGATAAGAAAAATAATGAATCTTTTAGCTAATTTATGTACTTAAGTGTTTTTTTTTTTGAAATTTTCAAAATTTCTGTGCATCAAATTCGTATGGCCAGTAGCAGCCAGCTTTCATAATAAATAATCTTAAAGAAATTTCTGCACGCAGCTAAACATCGATTTTGCTTTATCATTGAAATGTTGCGTATACGCCCCGTAAAGCAAGGTGGGAAACTCACAGACTTTTGTAGGTTTAATGCAGTCTTTACTTATTTTACTTTACTTTATTGTTGTTAATACTAAAGCTATTCCCTATGTCAGTTGATTCATTTTATTAGCAAAGAAAGCAAGAAAAGCAACTTTTCCTCAAATTTATCACAAAACCAATACTCTTCAGTTTTCACTCGTAAAAGTGCCTCATTAGTGTTTATGAATTTTCTTAAAATTCACTAACAAAACACAACTTTTGCATAGGCTATCATTTTACCGAACTCCAAAGATTTTAATAACTTTCAGTTGTGAAACTTTCAAAAACCAACCGTTCATACATGCATACACGCATATGTACATGTGTATACATACAAGGCATGCTGGAAAGAAAAAGCTGTTGAAAAATTATGAAGTTAAAGGCTTTAGTACCTTTTTTTTGTTAGTCGCTTGCTGCTTGGCCGGCGGGAAGGTCGTATCCTTTCGCTTTGGGGCTGAAGAGATGGTTGGTCATTTTTGAAGTGCATGCACAGGCGACTCTCATGAATAATAACTTCCTTCCTTGCATGAGGTATTCAAAAAATTTTCGAGCCGTTTTTTTGGAATTCAGAAGGTATGAATTTATGCAGTGTTTAGCTTTTTGTGTGGCAGTTTGCTTTTTCCTGATTTAAACAAAAAACACAGCGCTGCTTTTGAGCTGGAAAGAGAAAAGAGTGTGTGTGTGTGTATGTGCAGTGAAGCCAATGTGTACGTGCATGATTTGACTTGAGCAAGGACATTTAAGAATATATTACATAGCCAAGCAAAGAATGTTTGTATGAACTCAAGCGTAGTCAAACATTTTTTAACAATGCTAAAAGAGGTATCTTGTACTTTAGGCAGTCTTGTAGGAAACAAGGTTTAAGTAGTTTTCGTTAACCTGAAACCTTTCTCCTTTACGTTAATAGTATACTATTTTGTCAGTACTTAACGATCATCTGTATTGCTTTGAACTTTTTTGGACTTGATAACTTTATCATCTATCATTAGATGGACCGATAACGAATACTAATAGCAACGAAACGTTTATAAAGCTATTGCCATTGATTATTATCCTGTTTCGTTATAACGTTACTAGTAAGTGTAATAACAATAATTAATCCCAAGGGTTTTACCCTCCGACCGAAGTGCGCAGTCCGCTTTAGACGACTAGTGTAGGGTGGGAGGATCTACTCTGAATTCCAGATAAAATCACGCAAAGCAAAAAGGAAGAATTGTTTTTGGATTGATTCAATCCTCTTTGAATGAACTTGATAGCGGGGATTCCAAGCAATATATCCGTATTATAATATTGATCTAACTAAAGTTGTAAAAAGAGTTTTAGTAACATAGTTGGCTCTAGTTTTTGAGATTTTTGCGATTAAAATGGTAAAAACATGAATGTTTGGTATTATTTAAGCTTCTGTAGAGAGATGTAGACGTGGAATATAATCGTTTGCCCAGTTCAAAATGAAAGCTGAAATATTGGCCTTTTAGCTCCAATACCAATTAATTTATTTTATCAAATTCATTAAAATTTTCTACTAGATCCCTCTTAAGATCCCAATTTATCTGTCAAATATTTTGAGAATTTTCTTATAATTGGAGAAATATGGGTATGTTGAAATTTTGTACCTTTTGATCATCCATTCCAATATATTCATTCGAAGGAGAATAAATTCCACCTTTACTCAAATCTGGACACGTCCTTTATGCTTTCCTTGTTAGAATTGGAAACTTACGTTGAAAGGTTATTAGCCCCTACAAACATGCAACTTAAAAAAAATTGGTTTTGATGTATTGCAAAAGTAGGAGGAAAAAAATTATTACCCACATTTTATTTTTAGTTTTGGATTAAGGGGCAACATTTAAGCATTCCTTTTATGCTGTTCGGAAAATTCCCCACTGCATCGTTATTCTACCACAAAAGTTCAAAAAACGTAAAAAATGTTTTTTTTGACACATTCGATCCCAAATATCTCTAAAACTAGCGCCTATTTAATAATTTAAAGACAGATTCCTAATCTACGGAAAAAATTCTATAGGAATCAGCTCTCAACAGCTCTGCCGCAAAATTTTGTTGACCAGTGTAATTATTAATCATTATGATCGTTTAAAATTACTACTCATTTATCAGTCCTAAAAATATATCGATGACAGTGTATATGCAATTACTTCGATGAAAGTATCGATATCGATAGAAAATCATTATTTTTTTCGATAACATTCATTTTTCTGAACCTATCGATATTTGGTATTTGCTTGCTTTTGAGTTTTATTAACATTTTAATAAAAATCTTCTTTTAACGTAAAAACGTTAAGAGGTAAGCACCACAAATTCAAAGAAATAAAATTTAAAAATTCCCACTAGGCCGCTTCAATGCATAGACACATAATTGAAAAATTCAACAAATTACTTGCATGCTTATAAAAACACACATACATATTTAACTTGCCTCTTACATCCCATTTTGTTCACCATCAAAGCGTATATTTCAAATTTTGCACCGGAAAGCAGAACAAACAACCAAATTGCTGGCCTCAACGCAGCCATCATCATGAATATATAAACTGCAGATTTTTCTAGCTTTAAATTCGGTCAGACTGCCAGCAGCAGGTTGCGTTTGTCCTTATAGTTTGCGTCGTCGTCGTCGCCGTCGTTCGTCTGCGTCGACCAGCCGCCATGGATGTTGTGTGCTGTGCGTCAACGTTCTCAAATAAAAAAAATACAAAAAAAGTATATTTTATTTCATAAACAGCAGCGCTGTGCGCATTATAACTTATGCCCCTGAGTGTGCTTACGAACTAACGTACTTATAAACTTACGTGCTTGTTTACTTACTTACCCGGCTGCTGTGAGCAAAGCAAGGACTCTTCTCATCAACGGCGACCTCCTCCTCCACAGCACCAGCGCCAATTTCGACGCATTGAAATTACATGCACATTTAGGCATATGAAAAATTAAGTCAAAACTTAAATAAACTTGACCGACAATAATTTTTTTTTCTTTGTCGTTCTTGGAAGTTCAAGCATGATGAAGTGGAAGAATGGTTGAGAGTGAGCGGAAGAAAAAATTTTGAGGAAATTACTTGAACGAAAGATTTAATAAAAAATGCTGGGAGAATAAATTCGAAGGTTCTTAAGTGGCTGGAATTCGGAAGCAAATATTACACATATTTGGGCAGCTGGCGGAATTTTCTTAGTAAAATGTTTAGAATTTTCAAATAATTTGCATGTACTTTGCTCATGCGTAGGTAGCTCATATTTAATTTCCACTTTATCGACGACTTCCGAAAACCCACTTAAACACATATAAAAACCTGGTTAGAGCCCAAAACATTCTTTTAGCATTTACCTACTTCGTACATACAAACATTCATACTCACGTAGGATATTATGTATATCGATTTGTTATTGCTCTCAAACTTATGTGGAAAACAATCAAGTGTATCGCCTGCGCTTTCGTTGCCACGTGTCATCTCTAATTACCACTCTTACCATAAACAAAAATATACCTGAGTCTACAAAAGTTTGCTCAAAGTGAGTAAGTGCCTCGAAATTACACATCTGTGCGTTCCTAGAAATTCGAATGTATATGCTTGTACGTGTAAACTATACGCGCGTGTGAGTCGTAAGTGGCTGCCACTAAAGACGAGTGGTTAATGCTTACATGATCTCTTAATGAGTACCGACGGGCATTATGGCGAAGGCACGTGGCCGAAAAGCAATCAGCGCTTGAATATATGTATACGAAAATATAGATATTTATGTACGTGATGCATTAAGAGCGACTGCCATTTATCATAAATATATGTATGTATTGTTAAACATTTGTCACAGTAGTAATAATGCAGTGAATTAAGCCTTGCAGGACTATTTCATATGATATCATGTGATGGCATCACCTGCTGTCTATCGCATGAAGGGTATGACTCAGCAATAGTAATCATCGCAGAAGAACCGTCCTAATCTAATACAATGAATAAATGACATCTGCGGGGAACTTTGCCGAATGCTTGATCGTAAGCTCACTCCAAACTTGAGTGGAACTTAACCCTTAATTACTCGCATGGGTTCAACGCACCCACGTTCGCCTAAAAAAGCACAAGCGTTGATTGAATCCTCCCCGTGCGCCCGCTAGCTTCCTAATTCAAGCGAAGGCTCATATTTAAGTACGGATAACCTCGCTGCGAATGAAGGACGCCTCGTTGCTTCATAAAATATCCAAAAAATGTAAGAAATGCTAGAATTTTAATGAAGTGAACATTTCGTTGTATATTATGTTGATAATTATGTGATGATAAAGAACTTAGCAATTATAAAAAATAATTAAACTTAACAGTTTGGTCTCGTAATGTGCCAAAAATGCGCCTTTAATATGAAGTTTTTTGAGTTTTTAATAACATAATTTTAATTGTGTTTTTCATGTTGTATAGTTGAAATAATTTTTTTTTTAGAATAACTAATCGAATATTTTATTTCATAATATCAAACCTCTATATTTGCCCTAACAAATTTCGGTCACTGAAGACCCCATGCGAGCATTTGTGTGATTATAGCTGTGCGAGTAGTTGAGGGTTAAAGGATTATCTTCTCCTAAAAAAATCGATGTGAAAAGGCTTTTTTAACAAAGCAGGCATCAATTGAAGCAATGACAATCAGATACCTAATATAGTCCCTTTCTAATCTGAATGCATGCGACGCGACTTCCTAATATTACATCACATGATGCCTAATATTACATCACATGATGCGACCTCATGTGATCTGACTTCTATAATTAAGTTTCGTGTGACTTTGTATTACTGTCAATTGATTCAATATCAGGGGTTCTCATTTGAGTTCATGCGATGTTAACCTACAATTAATTTGGTATGACCTCAATTCTAGTAGTAACAATGCGATACCTAAGAGGCATAAAATCATGTGATTACATTTGCCTTCCATGTTACTAGAGAACGACCGAACTTCGGCTTCGGCTTCGGCTTCGGCCATGTTCGGCCACAAAAGTTCGGTTCGGTTTCGGTTCGGCTTCGGCAAAAAAAAAGCCGAACTTTGGCCGAACATTAATTATTGAATTATTACCACATGTACACATGCCATAACAAGTTTTTTATGTTATTTTTACAAGAATACTTATGTAAGTATGTTACTTTCTGAAATTTATGTGATTGAAACTAAAGTATGTAAATTTGTTGCTTTTTTATCAAAAATAATACTACATTTTTAAAAAGTCATTGCTTGTTTATTACTTGGGCCCTT
>JAPVRG010223298.1:0-11826 GCA_029783565.1 Rhagoletis cerasi | reverse complement strand
CATAAGATGAAATGTACGAAAATGCATGAAACATCTCACATAGATCGCTTTAGCTTCAGCGTCAAGCGAAAAGATGGCCAACTCCCATCTTTTTGCTCGCTTTGACAATTAGCTGGTTTAATTTTTATTTTGTTTCGCTCTACTTCAAGGCATCATGCAGAAACATAAAAACTACCAACATTTCTGATATTTTTAATACTTAATTTACTAAATTCACAGCAATTTTCACGAGCAAACAAGCAGTGTAAAAGTGCTTCCATGGCATACCTTCTACGTTTTGCGCTTTGCTGGCAAAGTTAGAAATGTCACGCGAAGCGACAAAGTTTTATCTAGCATGTGGTTCATGGAAGGTTGCCTTAACATTGATTATCGAAAGTAAAAACGAAGTAAAAATTTCGATAAACGATAAACAAAACCTGTATCGCTTATAAACTTGATATGTTTCTTGCTTCACTATTTTTTGCAAAGAGTTAAATTAATTCGCACTGTTTATCTTTTCAAAGAAGTTAATTTATTATTTATTGCGTGGACGATAAAGCAAGGCGATCTATAAAACTGAAGAATAACTGGAACAAGTACAGTATACCGGCAGGTGAGGAAAAAAAAGTGTAGCGTAGGCGGCCTTCGGCTGCGCTTGGGGATTATAACCTTTGCTAAGAAGAATTCTCCTTTCTGTGTTGCCCCACAAGAGAGGCAAAGCCCTCCTCTTCACAAATGTATATAAAATTTCTTGTGCATTTAACTCCGGCTGCGGCATCCACAGTAATTTTACACATAACTCCTTTCTGCCCCTTACTATAAAAAATTATATATCAGTTTAAAGGTATTTTTATGCTCTTTTTGATCAACATGTCTTAATATAGTTAATTACGTATTTTATTTTAAATATGCATTTTTATTTAAAAAATGGTCATAATTTTGTTTTTTATTTTTCTCTCGAAATATGTATATAATTTATATATACATAAGGTCTTACAATTACCTTTATAACCATATCCATATTTTGAAAATCGAAATATAAGCTTTTGAAAACATTTGAGGTATTCACAACTACCTGGTTATCAGGTTGTCTGGTTAAAAATTATTATTCTCTGTTGTATTTTGTTGTTGTAAACTAAGTAAAAAATATAACCACAAAACCAGATAATCTGATAACCAGGCAAGCGTGAACACCCCAATTGAAAATTTTTTTACCCTATTAATTTTAACCAAAAAAAAATTTACACCATTAAAAAGGGTCGGACCACGCCCAGTTTTTCATTTTTATAACCTGTTGTTTTTCATTACGAATATTAAAGTATTGATGACATCGTACTCAGCCAGCTAAACAACTCGTTTTCATAGGACTTGGAACGTACCAATGCACCGTCTTATAAATCTACTGTTCCAGTCTATAGCATTCATAATTCAAAAATTTTAGTTTTAATATATTGAGGAATGCCAATTTACACTCCATTTATAGAAAGCAGTCATGTTGGAACTCATGGCTGTTGAACTCTGTTAAGTCAGTCGCTAAATGGCTCCCTAAATTGAACTACATCAGAAAAAAATGAAAATACATATAAATCAAATGCAAATTGAAGAAAATACATTTAAACTAATGACATATGTGCATACAAAGAATTGACTAAATTACACAAAAATTGTAAGGCGCTTGAGGGATTTTGTGAATTTCCTTGCAATTAATAGCAAAATCTGCTATTTTAAGATTATTCACTTCCTTGGAATTGATATGGAGCTAGCGTCAATGTCGGAAATGATACCAGAAGGTTGCGCACTAAATTCCAAAATAGATTCAATCGATGACAAAAAAAATTTAAAAAAAGAAGTCGAGTTAATAATAGAGGATAGTGAAACAAACTCAACCGCCGATGATGAGGAATATAGCGATACGAGGGCTGGTGATGAGGAATATGACAACACGGGAGCTGATGATGGGGAATATACCGGTACGGATTCTGAGAGCAGTTGTCATTTCGATTATGAGCCTGAAGTGAAGAGGCAATATCTGGATCTATCCGATTCGCATACAAAGAAAAGAACATATATTAGGAGTGCGAGCGTTGTTTATGGCAAATATGTAATGAGACAATGCCCGATGTGCGATTATGAGTTTAGTTCAGCGTATGGTTGGAAGCAACATATTAAATTCATACATCATTTAGAGAAGTCGGAAGATTTGCAATTTAAATACAACGAAGTGGGAGCCAAGTGCAAGTTGTGCGATTACCAAACTCCAACGCCAGAATTTAATAAGTTACTAGAACATCAAATATCTCATATGCCATTCAGTCACTATTTAAAATGTAAACTATGTGAATGGACAACTAAAACACATCCTAGCATGAATTTACATTTGCGCCAAAAGCATATAGAAAAACTCGAGATGACAAATAAAAGTTTAGAATTACGAGGTTGCCCGTATTGCCATCAAGAATTTTCATCGCAATGGCATTTGCGCAAACATATGATACAAGAACATGACCAAACTATTGAAGATAGGACGTGTTTCATTTGCTTGGACTGCGGTTTAGAATTTTCAAGCAACGTTAGTTTACGTACTCATGTATATGAGAAATTTGCACATAAATCAGTGGCTGAGCTGGGTTTTAAAGAAGTTCCAGCTGATGGAAATGAAGAAGCTAAGTTCAAATGTACACAATGTCCAACGTCTTATCGGAAAGTTACGTTGAATCGGACATCGGTATGTTTAAGAGAGCATTATATGCTGCATTTAGGAGAGCCTTCCGGCAAATATGCATACAAATGTAGATATTGCGATGAAAGCTTTCGTCGATTTGATAATATGCGCTTACACATTTGCGAAGAGTTGCGTAATGTCTTAAAAAATAGTGATGGAGCGTCAAATACATGTAAGTTTAAGAGCTCTTCGAGTTGGTTCAGCGCAATAATTGAATTTATTAATGTTGTTCATTTCAGCACGAATGCTACGTCGAAGACGGAATAAAGCAAAAAGTAAGCAATCAACCAACGCGCT
This sequence comes from Rhagoletis cerasi, assembly GCA_029783565.1. NCBI lineage: Eukaryota > Metazoa > Arthropoda > Insecta > Diptera > Tephritidae > Rhagoletis > Rhagoletis cerasi. Next base: position 8,828 of record JAPVRG010223298.1, on the reverse strand, counting down.
ATAATACCATTAATAATTTCTCCATTATGTTTATTTCTTTAGAAAATGACCAGGATGGGCCTACCAGGACCAGAAGAACGGATTATAGAAAATGGATACGACATGTTTGCTTGAAATGTGGAAATACATTTTATAACCGTGCGCAATGCAGGCAGCATATGTTCCGGTCGCATGGAATGAATAAACCGGAGGGACTTGATTTTAGAAAGATTGAAAGTGAAGGTGCATCCGATGTATATGAATGTATTATATGCCAAGAGTTTACTTGCGATTATGACTTGAATACAATGTTCGTGCATGCACGAACACACACCGTATTTGAACCTTTACAATGCAAATTTTGCAGCATGTCTTTCGCCTATGAATCGGAAATACGTAGACATGGATGTTTACATGAGGAAAGTGTGCCGACAGTTACTGATAAGAGCACTAGGGCTGGACGAGGTGTTAAGAAAAGCTTTGAGGGCACAATAGACCCAAAGTCCTCTATAAAATCTACTGGTAAGTTTACTAAATGTATATTGCCATGAAAACCTGAAAACTATGAAACTATGCATTTACATTTTCTCTTTAGAATCAAAAGAAGTCCATATGCCAAATATAGAGAGTTTTTGTCCTAAATGCAATCAAACATATACAAGACCCTATAGTCTAAATAGGCACATGAATAAAGCCCATGGAATGAATGAACCTTACGGGCTCGGATTTGAAATCTGTGAACCGAATGATAGCTCGGAAAAAATGTACCGTTGCAATCAATGTACAAATTTTACAGCTGAAGAAACAGATTTAAAAGTTATGTTAGAGCATGCGCGACAACATTTTCCGTTCGAGAGTTTCAGATGCACCGTCTGTAAAGAACGATTTAGATTGAAAGAGGAAGCAAGTAAACATGAATGCTCAAATGATGGCAGAGAAGTTGATGATAAGTACGAGGAAGATATATTAGCGAAAACACGTTTGAATAACATGGGACGTTTGTGTCCACAATGTGGCAAAATGTTTAAAAAGACCTATTTATGTAAAACACATCTGATCAAAGTGCATGGAATTGATAACCCCGCTGGGCTTGCTTTTGAAAAAATAGATTTAACTTATGAGCCTGCTGAAAAGGCTATTGAGGAAACATATCGTTGCATGGTTTGTCTAACCTACACAACAAAACTGGATTTGAGTATTATGCTAGAACATGCGAGAGAACATTTTCCATATGAGAGTTTCTGGTGCAAGTTATGCAATGAACGGTTTAGATTAAAAAAGCAAGCAAAACAGCACAAATGCCCGAACTCGGTTGAGGTAGATAACGATGGGGAGGTGGACAATACGTCCAGTAGAAGATACCCTAAAAATTTTGAGAAGTACATAAGGAAATTTTGCCCCGAGTGCAATACCGAAGCGTCGTCAGTGAGCACTTGGCGTTGGCATATGAGTAGATATCACGAAATGGGCACACTATCGGGCCTACAAATGAAGGAAACCGCCGGTAATTTGGTAGAGTGTTTGGTGTGCCAAGTGCAAACGACATATAAAAGACGTCAAGAGCACAGATTCATACATCTGCCATTTAAGCCTTTCCAATGCAAATTTTGCTCGGAATATTTTGTTGAAGTTGAAAAAGCAAAATCTCATTGTAAAGAATGCGCACTAGCGCCATTGGAATTACCGGAGACTGAAGAAGAAAAAAAAGCGGAAACAAAATCGAAAAAGAGAGTACCTGTGAGACGCATGGAAAAAAATTGTAAATCTTCATTGGAGCTAAAAGCAACCAATAATGAGTGCAACAAACAAAAAAATAAAAGAGTTATGACGAAATTACATGATCAAAACGAATCAGGAAGCGACGACAGTGGAAATAAAACAGAAGCCACAAATAAAGATGTATGTGTAGTACTTGCAGACGACAAAGATTTTGCTAAATTCGTTAAAATTAGCTGCCCATTATGCCCTGATACTGAATTCGATTCCAACCTATATTTATCACGGCATTTCAAAGACGTGCATGATTTCTTCCGAGATAACTTTACAATTAATCAAACAAACTCTGCGAATTGTAAGTCGTGCGACAAATTTTTCAATGTTATCTACAAAAAGTCAATGATAAAACACTATTTGAGTGAAATCAGCGCTACATGCTTTTGCTGTCGGCTATGCGACAAGAAAACGTTATACCTTGAGACCATGCGATCACATCTATTAGATGACCACGAAGCTGTAATCGCAGCACAAAAGCCCGATAGGAGCAACACTTCTTTCACATCGGCTGACCCGACAGATCCCTTAAAAGTAACATCTGTAGATATTTCAAAAGTATCAAATACCACAATGGCAATACAAACCAACAAAACAACTGTATTCAATGAGTTCAATGCATATATTTCATATGCATGCCCGGAATGTAACGAACCATTCGACACATCCGAGCAATGGCATTTGCACATAAATGGTGAGCATAATTTCTTTGATCATGAGCAGTTGAACATCGAAGCGACACCCGATGGTTTCAAGCGCTGCAAGCAATGTGGTACTAATATTAGTGGAAGCATATTGGCTGAACAGCGTCATAAATTGACTCACATGCAGTATAAATCCTTTATTTGTACTCTCTGTCACCATCGCTCCACCACACTTGGTGTGCTCACTCAACATTTTCGGCGAAGGCACTTTTCGAAGGGCTCGTTCAAATGCTGTATATGTTCGCTTGTTCTAAGCACTTCATGTGAAAAAATCTTACATATTAGAAGTGATCATGATCCCAGTGAATATACACCCGAATTATGCCGGATTTGTTTCAGTCATTTCAGTTCAGTGAAACATCTGCAAGTCCATATGGCTTGTCATGATCCCGATCGGACAAGTTTTCCGTGTGATTTTTGTGATCGCTCTTATTGGTATAAACGGGAATTAAATTTACATGTGCGTGCTAAACATCCCGACCAAGAAACAAGAGACAGTGAATAGAAGTAATTATTTAAAAATAAATTTTGAATCGGAAATAATTTTGACATAAGGTCCATTCAACAACTTTTCCAGTAAGTTCTGGCAGCAAGAGCGTAAAAGAAAAATAGACAGTAAAAGTGAGAGAAAGAGAAAATTAGCAGAATAAGTTATCGAACGCAACTTGCACCATTTTGACCCTTTCTGATCGTTAAGTTTTGGCGCGCAATTTTCCTTTTAGTTGAAAATATTTCTTTCACATCGTTATAAAAATGAAAAAATCTATTAGATTTAACTTATACATCCATATTTTAATTTCACTAATTTTGTTTTGAGCAAATATTCATCAAATCTTCCTCTTGAACACTTTGTTTACATTTGAACTTGAAACATAACTAATTTTTTAACACCTGCAAATTCCTGCTAGTAAAATTTTTACTTGCAAAATTTTGCAGCTCTCTTGGGTTCTTTTCCCCTCAAATCCACTCTCTCTTGCAATTTTTTTGGGTTGTTGAACGCATTTCCAGTAAAAACTTGCAATTCGTACACGAACACTGGCTTTGCGGTAAGTGGGAAAATTACCACTATTTCCATAAATTTCAGACAGATTACAATGATCAGCTGTTTTCATTGGTGGTAAATTGCTGCTAGTACGATGGATTCAGGCATAGGCTCTTAACTGCGAATAGTAAACTGTCAATTTTTATGAAAAAACAAAGGATTATATGAATTCGTATTTATTTTCGTTGAAATAAATAAAAACTACATGGATAAAAAACTTAGCATTTTTATTCAATCACGGTGATTTTGCAGATGAAGTGTTTAATGAACTTTTTGTTAAAGCCTTTTAAGCATATTTTCAATGCAATTAACTAATTGGTGGATGATTGCATTGAATTTAAGCATTTGTTTGTTCCCGAAAGCCTTTGCGGAATTTTTGTGCTGTTACAGCAACAAAGCGAACGCAACTTTACCCATGAACACTAGTGGCTAGCGCCACGGCCGGAATCAGCACAGTGTGATGCCCACACCGGCGCCGCCCTGAGTTACCCACACCTAATGAACACAAAACCCGGTTAGAAGTAACGATTTCTGGTTAAAAATGTTTACGGGCAAGATCTAGACCGTAAAAAAATCAATTGTGAATGCGGCAGGTGACTTGAAGCAGCATTAAAATTTTATAAACAAGTGGTAGTCTTTCAAAGGAAATTGGTTTTTAGCAAAAAAGCGAAATAAATTGAATAACGCTCAGAAAATATTAAATTTGTATTTTATCTGGTGAAAATTTATATAGTGCTATTTTAGCATGGCGTCAGTCCGTATTCCAAAGCAAAAGGTGATACTCTGTGGCGATTATGGTGTGGGAAAAAGTTCATTGTTTCGTCGTTTTACCAACAACACATTTGGTTTGTAGCCATAATTGCGTATTGAACTATGGAAAGCAAAATAATTATTTGTAATTATCTTTGGCACACATAAACACACTGGCTTTGTTACACTTATCATAACAGTGACAGATACCGATCGCAAATCTACACTTGGCTTGGATCATATAGACCGTGACTACACTGTTGGTGATAAACAAATCAAGGTAAGCCGCAAAAATCCATACCATAACCATTATGTACATATATACTAAAATATTCACAACTTTAGCTTCAACTATGGGATACCGGCGGTATGGAGCGTGTTGCGTCTGTTACCTCGTCATACTACAAATTCGCTGAGGGTGCCATACTGGTTTTCGCCATGGACAATGCCGCTTCATTTCATTCCTTGTCACAACATCTACTCGACATTGTTACTTATGCCGAAAATGCGAAAATTTTCATTTGTGGTAACAAAAGTGATTTGGCTGAGCGTGAGCCACAAGTCACCGACGCTGAAGTTGAAGCCTTTTGCGAACAGTGCCACAGTTTGATTAGTGCCACTTATAAAACCTCTTGCAAAACTTCGGAGGGTGTCGAGGAAATGTTTTCTGACATCTCTCGTATACTTGTCGATGCCAATCGTTCTAAAATGGAACTCCAAGCTTTGGAGCAACATAGTTTTAAAATTAATTCATCTTCTGAAGCTGATGCAAGTGAAGAAAGTTCGCAATGCATTTGCTAGCAAATGGGGAATGTGGAGTTCGGCTAAAAAAAATAGAGTGGAAACGAACTTCATACTTAAATAATGAGGGATGTTTGTAGGCGTTATAAGCATATTAATGTATATTTATTTATTGTTTTCGTAGTAAGCAGTCGTCTCACCCTAGCGCTGTATAGCTTTCTTAAAACTGACTAGATAGGGGGACTAAAAGTTGCTAACTGATTTTAACTGCTATAAGTTGGTATATTTTGTTACAATCCGTCCAAATTCCTGAAACTTTGAGTTTGCTTTCATTTTCAGAAGGGCTTTTAACGCGTTAGTATTTTGACGGATCATAACGCCAAATCTTAAGCATAACTATTTATATACATACATATGTATCGCCATCAATTGGTTTAAAGGTGTATGTAAAATCTTTTTATATTTATGTGCGAAAATAAAAGAAATATTACTGAAGCAGGTATCACAAAATAAATATTTAGATCGTGCTTGTTTTAACAATGCGACCAAGTTATTCTCAAATACTCATAGTTATAGACATGAAATGTAGCAACATCTTAACTTTGAATAAAATAAAGTGAGAAATTGAAATAAAAGTAATAAGTTTGCTATTTAAGCTTTGATATTTTCCATGAGATTTATTTAAAAATAAATAATTAGTAGAGTGAGGTGACGATTAAATGATTAGTGGAATGAATTTCAGCAATCACAGAAAATTACATCAGTTTCATTAAAACGCGAAATTTACACGGCATTTTCTATTAGTATGTATATAATTTTTTAAATTTGTTGTTTCAACAAAAAAAAAAACCCCATTACATTGCTGAAAAGGGAATGTATAACGTTTAATGACCACAACGAGACGCACTAAATAAATATACGCGATTACATACATAATACTACAACAATTAAAGAATCACTCTAAAGTACCAACTAAGCGGTGGGTGCACTTGATGAAAACGTCAAATAAAGGCTAACACCAACAGCCACCACAAAACATATACCGACTACATATAGGACATATTTTTCCCGCAATGCTCGCAACATCATTGAATTCAGCGTACGTGAAGCTCTTCCCAGATCCGCATTGGTTTCTCGCAAACGGTCTCGTGCACCATGCAAAACTTCACGTTGATGACTTAAGTCATTTAGCACTTGCGCGCCTAGCGCCTCTGTTTCCAGTGCAACTCGATACCCATCCGCTAAACGATTTCCCGTGCGTTCTATACGTTCTGAGTTTTCTAATAGGCGTTGTCGCTGATCATTACTTATAGAAACATCATCATAATAATCGCCATCACCACCACCCAACTCTAACACAGTCATGTGTTGTTTCTGCTGAGCTTCTTTGGCACTACGATAATCAGATTGTAGTCTTTTCAATTCCACCTGCGCACAACCGACTTTATTTTGGAAACTTGGACGCAACGTGACATCTACATCCCGAATTTCCAAGGTCATTTGCTCTAAAAGTTCATGCGCTTCGGCAAGACTGCCATCGATTTTGGAGCTTAGATCTCTACGTTCGACTGCAAAAGAAACATGTAAATTGTTTTTTGCTCAGTATAAGCACAACTCTTACCCCCTTTGAACTGTTTTAGTTGAGCTATTTCAGATGTGATTTCTGCAATCAATACAGCGTATTGCTGTTCATACTGTTCTATTAGTAACATTGTGTTTTAGCTGTTTTACTTTATACTTTTTTTATTTTATAAGAGCGGACGACAAGTTTTTTTTACCAAATAATAATTATTAATGATTAATGCCCAATATGTATTAGGGATGTCGAAAAAAAATCGATGCATCGAAAATATCGATGTTTTGCTTCGATGCATCGAAAATTTTCCACTCGATGTATAAATAGTCGGTGCATCGATACATCGATGCATCGATGTTTTCTGTGAACTGACATCTGTAATACATCGAACCGCCAAACATTACTTTTTCTGAAATTCAAAGAAAGCAAATGGCTCCGAAAATTTTTTTATAAAAATGTTATTCATGCTTTAACCAAAACCATGTAAAACAATGTTTCAAACTTTATACGAAATTTATAATAATATTTTGAACTTTTTAATATAAGTTTTTAAAACATTTTTCGGTATGCAGTTGTATAGCTCATAAACTTTTAGTACAATAAAGTGCAAGTCAGCAAAAAAAATTATAAAAAATCAAAGCAATTGAAACTTGCAGATATTTATACTCAATTTTATGAGCTGTAAAACTGAATTTCCTAAAATGTTCTTAATATGGTGTTCATGCTCAGCACGCATTTAGCATTTTAGCATTTAGCCAAAAAATGCGACGCATTTTCCATACGAATGCTAAAATGCTAAATGCTAAATGCGTGCTGAGCATGAACACCATAGAAGGCTCATATTAAAATGCTCAAAATATTTATTTTAAACTTTGCTTTACATGATTTTGGTTAAAACATGAACAATATTTTTATAAAAAATGTAACTCGAAAAACGTGAATATTTAAAAAAATCCAACACATAAAAACTGTTATGAGTTTATGAGTTTGTATAATTGTTTCACAACTCTTTGCGTATCGATGCATCGATGTACGCCCTTCGATGCATCGAAAAATATCGATGTAAGTTTCGATGCATCGCTTTGAGGTAAAACATCGATGTATTTTTGCCACTGACATCCCTAACGGCGAGTATCGCAGGCGATGGAACGATGAGCTGTACGAGCTTTACAACGACATGGACATTGTGCAGCGAATTAAAGTACAGCGGCGCTGCTGGCTTGGTCATGTCGTTCGAATGGATACAGACGCTCCAGCACTGAAAGTATTCGACTCGAAACCCGCTGGTGGTAGCAGGGGAAGAGGAAGGCCTCTTCTGCGTTGGAAAGACCAGGTGGAGAAGGACTTGGCTTCACTTGGCATTTCCAATTGGCGTCAGTTGGCACAGAAGCGAAACAACTGGCGCGCTTTGTTGGACTCGGCCAAAATCGCTTAAGCGGTTTCAGCGCCAAACAAGAAGAAGAAGAAGTATGAAATATCAAATATGAATGAATATGATTTTTTTTTTATTTTTTAGCCTTTAAGGAAATATGAAGTCCTCATTTCAATGAATTTATGGACAAAACTTGAATGTGATAAAAACTGCCTTCAAAAAGAACTAAGCATTTGGAAATATAATATACCAATGAATATTTTATTAATATATGTACAAAAGTAAAAATACGAATATAAAATAAAAAGTTGAATTTTCACAATCTACGGCACTTTAGCCCGAATCAAGTAGTTGTGTAAAACCAACCAAGCGTTGATTATGAGGCCTGTTTCTAGGGATGGGAACCGTCTCGAAAAAAACCGGTTTACATTTATTCAGTTTTTCATTCCGGTTTAAAACCATTTAAAAAAATCAAAACAAAAAACCGGTTTTTCGGTAAACCGAACTTTAACTTATTGTATTTTTTGAATTGTGTGAATTTCATTGCAGCGAGTTTTAAACCGCTCGCCTCATTTTGGATTTATTGTACCTCGTACATAACACAGGGAATATTACCAAATTGTCTGAGTGATAGAATGCGGTACAATCATGAGATCCATAGCTATGGAACTAGGAGTAGCAGAAATTTAAGACTGCCTAAAGTAAGAACCGAGTTCGCAAAAAAGACTTTAGAATACGTGGGTTATAAAATGTATAATGAACTACCAACAGAGATAAAAGACTGTGAAAACATTGTTAAGTTTAAAGAAAAACTGTTTTTATATTGTAAAAATCTAAATATGTAATATTAATTAAACTATGAATTTACTTGTTTTTATTATAATGAAATAATAG
>JAPVRG010223250.1:0-14834 GCA_029783565.1 Rhagoletis cerasi | reverse complement strand
GCGTTTAGTGGCCAATGTGGCCACAGATAACATGCCCCGAAAAAGCAGAGCCAATGTTTAACACGATATTTCCAGCGAAGCTACCTCTAAGCAGAAAATGGTATACTATAAACACTTTCCTTTTTCCATTTCATTTCATTTCATTTCATTTTATTAAGCCAATGGTAACAAAACCTTACTGACTAAATTAGCAGAGTTACTTAATAATAATTTAACAACTCGATTAAAGATATGGTTAATTTGCTAAGTAATAAGACTCAATCTGTGACTTGAACAAAGACCTTGGCATTGCAAAATCAAGATCAGTAGTTCTAGAAAGCCGATTAAACTCGTCAAGCCCTCTTATAAGAGGGGCAAATCTAAAGTAGTTTGATCTTAACACTTCAGTATGAAATAGGTTGTGAGAGCGAAGCACTCTATTGGGAAGATTGAAACTTAGCTGCCCGAGTAGATCTGAGCAGTCAATTGTACCGGAGATTATATCGTATATAAACATTAAGTTTTGAGCAAATCGTCTAACTTCGAGTGATAAAACATTGATGAGCATGCACCTAGCATTGTATGGTGGCAAGGGATTATCAAAATGAAGTGGTTGAAGAGCAAAACGTAGAGGCTTACGTTGCACTCTTTCAATTCTAAAAGAGTGTGAGGAATACATCGGATTCCAGATGACTTGAGATTACTACAAAAGTAGCCAACGATGCTGCAAATGGGTTCAATGAGCGAAAATATCCATTGCCCAATGCCAATCCAAACAGAGTGCTCAAACTTTTTTCGAGGGTGAGCCCATAAGTCTTCGTCCGAACGTACAGTGGGTGCCTTGCGGAAGTTGAAGTAGAGCTATAGAATACCAATCTGGTCGGCAGCATTTAAGATGAAATAATACGCCTGTACAACTGGATACCTTTATCAATTTTGCGTTATAAAAATTTACTGGGCTTCCCGAACACCGCCAGGAAGGGCAGCTGTGCTGTTGATAAAGAGGCAAGGGAAATAGTTGTAGTTGTACGGATAAGCACAAGAAGAAAAGATCGAAGCGAAATTGTTTGCAGCAGTGATAAGGCCGCTGGGACCATTAAACTAACAGAAGAGTCCCTACTCATTCCAATTGAAAGCAAATGGCTTGACATATGACATGGGAAAGTGGATCCATCTGACCCAAATACTTATTACAAAGTCATACTTACAAGGACGATAATTACTACACCTTCTATACAGAAACAGTAATCGAAGAGATTGAACATTGTTTTTTTTGTTTGTAAGCAGTTCGCGCTACCTATTTGACGATTTAAAAAGCAAGTGGATCAAAACTTCAAGGTGGACAACGTGAAACTGGTATATTTGGTTCGCACTTCTAAAAACTGATACCAATGGACAGCTAACAAATCGCTTTGTCTTCGAATTTTAACACCATTATGTCAGACAATCAGGTCGACATACTAGCTCTAAAGTTTCACCATCAAAACTATTATGTAGTTTCCTAAACGCCCTTAGAGCCAAGAATATATTTTTACTGGGCTGAGTAGCGGGGCATGAGGGACATACTGCAAGGAAGAGACGGACCGAATACGTTCGATGGGTTAACCAAAGCACTCACAAGGGAGGTGACAAACGACTTGGCAAAAAAAATATTCAGTAATAACCGGATGAAATATTCAGAACAGAGGCTAGCTATACGATTTATCTGTCTACCAAAAAATGCTTCCAAACAACTCCTACGGGGAGGAAGCATAGACATAGTCGGTGTAAAACTTTAACCTCAACTAAAATTTCTACCGTCAAATTACCGATTCTCTGGAGTCTACCGTCAAGGATTTCGTTGAGGGGCGAAACTAAGCTCTAAGCTCTTTCGACAGTACCTGCTGTAGTGCCGCTTGGCGTAAGATACAATAACTTGACACCATTCAGTATAAACCATTTTTACCGACTTTTCTGTACTTATTATCCGTTCGCCCCGAACTCCAAAAATCAGTAGTCAAAATCGTGATTACGTTTCAAAGTGGCGGTTTATCGTGTTTAAAACGCTGAATTTAGCGCCGAAAACAGCCATGACCAGTTAACAGTTACGTGATGGTGAAGTTGACCTCTCCTCGCCCTGTGGATCCCATTTCCAACATTAGGGATCACCCTATATGCCCCTTGCTCATTCAGGGACGTTGCAGTGAAGTTTTTTGTGGAAGGTAAACACAACGACAAGAAAATACACATACGCATAGAGAAAAAGATGGATGCATTTCCAAAAAAAAATTAGATTGCCATCAGTGTTGCCAGATTTCTTATTTTCAAAAATCTGTGAATTCCCAAGATACAACTTTATTTCCAAACGAAGGAATGGAGCTGACTAAATTTTTTTCAAAAAACGAAATTCTGTACCTCCAGCTATTTTCTCCTGAAAATTTGCTTCCAAAAAAACTGTAATGGGTATTTTAATTTATTCTTTCAAATCTGAAAAAAAATCTGTAATTTGTACTTGGAGGTAATTTAAAAAACTGTAATTTACATTTGTTTTTCTTAAATCTAAGGATACAGTCCCTTCTTTATAAATATGGAGGAGCGTTGTGTGGGTAAGCCGTTTTTGGGTCTTTCGTTTACGGAGGTGACTTTTAAATCTCCGAAAAGCACCGAAAGACCGCAAAAAGCTGCTAAAAGGTTTGCCGTAAGGGCAGAAGACTTTCGAAGTTGGTCGGCTTTTTCAGCGCAGCATGGAGGCTTATAATGATTACCACTTTTGCAATCTTAGCAAAATGAGTTCTACTATGAAGAGATCATATACAAGGTGGTGCAAATTTTGTTTTTGAATAACTTTTTTACCAAACACAAAAACAAATTATTTTGAGTGATAGGGATGTTTATTTGATCCTTTGACATCAGAAAGAAGTCAGATGGTTAAATCGGGCGATCTTGCTGGCCATGCCAAATCGCCAAAACGAAAGCTTACGGACAAGGAAACGCTTCCTTCACAATATCCATTGTGGCCCTTGATGTGTGTGCGAATGCACCGTCTTGTTTAAACCACATCTTCACCAAGCCCCGCTCTTCCAATTCCGGCAGTATGAAGTCCGTGTACCGTGGCTCATCGTCTGGTTGATGTTTCTCCGTTCTCAGTGACATCGGCAGCCACGCCGCGATATTCTCGGCCGAACGACCAGTCCAGTGGCAGTTACACCCTGCAAGGTCTCGTGTGGTGCCAGTCTGTTCGAGTCGAGTGACGGAATGTTTGCCGACTTGGCGCTGCACGATTAGGAATTCGACGTCGATATTCACGTTGCGCCAGCACCACCGACCAATTATTCCACGCTATTCCGCAGTATAGCGCTCCATTGCTGGTCTGTTTGTATACTGCAGATGTTGTCGATGAACGACGCCATTAGCAAAGCTTATAACATCTTCCGTAGAAATTAATATGTGCGAGGTACACTTTTGTAAGCACGTCTTATTTTTTTTGTCGTTTATACCAATATTATTTAATGTGTTTGACAGTTCAAAGTAATCTTTTCGGTACCGATCTCTGGTTGATAATCCCACTCCTGACGTGGGACAAGTAGTTTAATGTAAGTGTGAGGAATCTTCTTGATTCTAGGCTCAGAAGGATATTCGAGATCTAACTTGTCAGCATAATCTATACCCATTCAAAAAATGCTTTCGACTTCTGTGTAAGAACGGAGTCCCTGGATCGTTTGAAACCCTTTGCCCCGTTTATGCCATTCAGGCAGCGACCACAACCAAGATGTAATCGGAAATTGTTCGATAAGCGGATGAGTACATAGTCTGCAGCTTTATTTGATGATTTGAGTTTACGAAGCTTCGGAAAATTCGTAAGCCTAAATCTCTGAGTCGTAGGGTATTATTATATTGGAAAAAGTAATACGAGCTGCCGATGTGAATCACATCAGCACCATTTATGGAAAATGCACGATGTTGCTGGCGTATGCGGGTGACATTAACATCGTTCGCCCCAACGCCAGGATCGTGAGCACAGCATTTAATAGCTTAGAGTATTAGGCAAACGAGATTGGTCTGGTGGTGAACGAAAACCAGACGAAATACCTCCTGGAACAAATAAATACGCTTCGCGTATTAGGGCACAAGTCTTTGTTGGCAGTTATAATTTTGAAATAGTGAGGGACTCTGTATACCTAGGATTCAACATTAACACGCCCAATAATGTCAATGTGTAGGCCAAGCGCTGAAACGTAGACGATGTCGAACAAGTATTAGAAGGTCTTGACGCGACTAGAGAGATATTCTATTCAAAATCTATGGTCCTGTTCCCGTAGGCGGTGGGTCGAAAGGAAGACGGAGTGCGTACTGTACGAGCTTTTTAACGAGCTTTTTAACGAGTGGACATATCTTAAGTATAAATCATGAATATCCGGGGAAAAGATTCTCTAACTCGGCACGGTTGACAACGAAAGCAAGGGTGCCCACGAACATAATGGAGGGGCCAAGTGCAGAAGAACCCGCCCGACGACGGTATGAAGACTCCAAAGAATAATACTCAATTGTTTAATTAACCGTTTTTTTATATTGCCAATTTTTTATATGTGCCCCTTTGCATTTTTCGGGATTTATGGTGGCCCATAAAAAATAGTTAAAATTCAAAAATGGTTGAAAAAAAATTGTTTATTTTATATCTGAAGTCCTCTGAAGAGAAAAAGAGTTTGCCGATTGAAAAATATTGATTTTCAAGGATTCTATACTATTTCTACGAAAAATTGTTTTTTCCCATATAAAATACTAAGACTCTTGGGGAACGGTAAATATTATCCGATCGGAAAACGGTTTAACACGGTTGAATGTGATCATGTTACGCAACTTTTGCGTACTATTAGAATTTCGAAATCGAAAAATTGATTTAGTCGCTACACCCTAGAGCACAATAGAAACGTAAGATATGGTGAAGGAAGCTCAATATGTCACGCGCGAAGTTAAAAAGGACCGCACTCAGGGCTTTGCTTTCGATTTAGTGCCTTGTAATTGATTATCTTCTTCTCACTCTAAAGGGCTATCGTATTTACGCCTCTGTCTGGTCGCAGGCCTATCTGTCGAGGTTGTTTGTAGGAAACCCCTAAGGGCATTGAATACGATTGACACTTGGTGTGATGGAATTGGGATTTTCGGTAATCCAACGAAAACTAGCATTGTTATACTCTCTAGAAGGAGAAAATTGGAAGGCTAATTCCCACCACACTGAAAGGATTCAAAATTTGGATTTTTTTCTGGAGGAAAGTATGCAGGAGGTATCCTGGACAGATACCAAACGTGCATGGAAGTCTCACGTTGAGCAGAAGTTCTTTGGTAGGACGTGGGGTCTGTCACGAGGAGTTGTCCTCTAGATTAACATCGCTATGCGTTGGTGGTGTAGTGGGAAAGTGAGAATCAATAGCGTCGGAAATCTGCTTGCCAAACTTCAAAGGATAGTCGCCGTGTGCTGTACGGGAGCCTTCTTTACAATGCCTGGCGCCGCGCTTGATGCATTGCTACACTTACCATCCCATTGAAACTTCGTAAGTGGCAAGACTTAAAAGAAAAGGACGTTAGTTTGATGATGAGTGGGACGAGGTGGAAACTTCCGGAGGTATATATCTAAACACAATTACGTATTCAATGCTCCAGGATAGTATGCCGCACTACCTTTACTGAGGAGATTTTATAATGTTGATTTCCTTGAAACTGATGGTTGGATTAATCCCAACCATGAACCCAAGATTAAAAATTGTAGAATATTTCAGAGGGCTGTATTGAAGGTAATGGGAATAAGCTCCGTTTTCCTCTTGGGGAATATGTTTCGGTATACCAAGCCGATGTATTTGCAGTCACCAAAGCCATAGACTTCATGATGGAAAATAGGTGAATAGGTAGCGTTTCACGTATCTTAGCAGTACTCAAAGGCATTAAAGAGCTCTGTAACTGCTTATTAACTAAGTAGCTCGGAAACGCAAATCAGTAGCAGGTCCTGGTAACGAGACGTCTGACTAATTATTTGGCTAGAGGGGGCTCAAACCAGGTATTCCTCGATCCGAAACCAGTTATAGCACTCCCACCTTCGGCCATCGTAGCCATCGTCAGATCAGAAAGTGGGCCAATATTTCATTCAGAAATGACTGAAAGGCTTCGAAGGGTTGTCGGTGGGAAAGACTCATGTTGCCCTTAATCTTAGAAGGTATTGCTAGGTGTTTGCTTTCGTTGAGCAGATGAGTCGCAGAAAGATTTTAGAATTGCTGACTAGTAATTTCCCGTGGCACAAAACCCTGACTGTGATCGGCACTCATTACAACGCCATTCGGACTTCCTGCATTGAAGAGGATGAGACGACGGAACACTTTTCATGCTTCTGCCCCGTCTTTGAAATAATTAAGTATGAGGCTTTCGACTGAGATGTGTTGGAAGGTGAAAAACTGAGCTCTATTTAAAACAGACTTAAAGGAGTGTGAAAACAGTACAATAGACGAGATGTAGTCGAAACAAATATCAGACCGTTACAAGAAAATGTCTATGTTAACCGCACCTTGTATGCTTGTATAGAAATGAGGAGAAAGTCATGGTACTGAATTCACTAGAACAGTTCTAGTTCGGAGGAAGTATATTTTCCTAATGGGTTTGTATTTGAATAGTTTTTGGCCAGCATGTGCGAAATGCTTCTATTTATGTGCATATGTGTGCGTTTGTGTCTTTGTTTTGTATGACAGCCGGTGTTTGTGTTTGCTTGGCAAATGAATTTGTGTAAGTGTGTGTACGTGTGCGCAGATGCTTAAGCTCATTTATTTAAATTAAAATAAACACTGCGAGGCATAACAACAAACAGAGGCGTTTGCATGTGATTATGTTGGCGCTTGGCTAGTCGGCCTCTGCAGCAAGGCACGTGCAACTAAGTGCAATGCCAACAGCAAAAGCAACAACGACAACAAAGGTGCGATGGCAGCTTTCGCAGCCACGTTGCATGCCAATGAGTAACAGCAAGGACAATGCCAAGCTATGGCAAGTTGCGCTGCGCGCTGGATATACATACATGTCCATATGTATGTATGTATAATAGGTCGTGCTCGCCTCAATTGAACGGGCCGTGTCCGGGTCGTCGTCGTCGTCGTCTGTGTCGCAGCCGTTGGCACTGCGCGCCACATTTCCTCACTGTAAATGCGGGAGCCGTGAGCAATGCAGGCGGCTCGAGGGGACGACTGTTTGTTTTTGCGCGCACATAAACATTTTTTTATTTCTTTTTTAAATTTGTGTTCTTTTCTTTGTCCTTTTCCGTTAGTACGTGTGTATGTATATTTGACAGTAACAATGCCAGCAGCAAATGAGCAACAGCAACATGAACATCAACTACTTACAAACATATGCACAAGCATAAATAGTTTAGTGGAAATTGCTCGCAGTGCGAAAGCAAAACGAAAAAAAAAACAACAACAGCGCAAAGGCAAGTGTGCTTTTAGGAGTAAAGTACTTACTTTCCTACGTGTGTCATAGAAAATAAAGGCATGGCAGACAACGAAATAAAAAATGGCAGCAACTTGACAGCGACAGCGACAGCAACAGCAAAGCGATTGCCAGCAACAACGACAAAGACAACAACAACAACGTTGGCAAAGTCATTGCAGCAGCAAAGAACAATTACGATAATTGTATTGCCGCCGATTCTCGTTGGCAGAGTGCACGTTGGCATGTAAACAAATTGTTGGTAGCAGTAGCAACAGCAACAACAATAGCAACAAAACCCAACAATCGCTAAAACACAAAGTAGAGATAACAATAAGCAAAAGCAACAACAGAGGCCAGCACTCGCCAACAAGCAACAAAACAAAAAACAAAAGCAATGTAGAAAAAATGCGAAGCAAGAAAAAATGCTGCAAGTGGAAAAAAAATTGCCGTTGCCTTAGCGAGCGGAAGCGCAGCATCGTAGCGGATGTAGGTGCGGGAATGTTAAGAAAAATTAAAAAAGCTAAAATATGTGTGTGCGAAAGCACTTTTTTGTAGTGTTATGTGCATAAGAATGACATAAAACAATAGCAACAACAACATGATAATTGAAAAAGCTACAACAATGCGCCATACATTGTAAGTTAGCGAGAAGCGGCGCAAGGCAAATGCGTTGAGCTCAGCGGCTCAACAGTTACACACTTAACCATACATACATACATACATACATACATACATACATACATACATATAAGCATTTCTTTACGTTGGATGGCGTGAAAGAGTGTCGACAGCAGCCGTTCTCAAGCAATTAAAACACCAACAGCAACAACAAAAGGAACAGCAAGAACAAGAGGAAGAGCAACAAAGCCAAAATAAGAAATGAGCAACATCAAAAGGTGCTACAATGTGGAAATGTTATATTCAGTTTTTTATCTTTCTTTGCATTTTATATATACATATGTACTTTATACCCTCAGCGAAGTCTTATTTAAGTTTTTTTTTTAATTCCTCGGAAAATTTTTGCATACATCTCAACTGATAATTTGATAAAATTTTAATTAATGGCTGAGTATCTGTTAATTAAGAGTGCAATGAGGTATAGTAAGGCTTCTGGGAATGCAGTCGACTATACTCAATTCCTTTCCATCCATACGGTGTAGGGCAGGAGTGCGGAACGAATTTAACTTACTAAGCCAAACGACAATAAAGTCAATAACAATACAAAAATATCATTCTCGGAATAATAAAAAATACTTCGACAAAAAAATATTTGGTACTAAACTAACAACAAATCAATGATACAATCCTACGGCAGAGCAAATGCGAGCCAACGGTAGGCTGGGGCGAATGAAAGGCGTTGAATTTTTGTCAACGCCTGCTATTAATTTGTGTGTTGTGCTTCCAAAAATGCTGTGTTTATGTTGAGTTAGTCTAGATTGCACATAACTTAACTTAACTTAACTTAACTTAACCCAACTTAACTTAACATAACTTAACTTAACTAACCTTAACTTAACTTAACTTAACTTAACATAATATAACATAACTTAACTTAACTTAACTTAACTTAACTTAACATAATATAACATAACTAAACTTAACTTAACTTAACTTAACTTAACTTAACTTAACTTAACTTAACATAATATAACATAACTTCAATTAACTTAACTTAACTTAAATTACCGTGAGAAATCTTTAATGATTACTCAACACGTCCACTTAACCTAGAAGCGAAAATACATATTTTGTTTCTGTGCTGTATGTTTCCCCGCTGTTTGACAGTTCATCGCCTAAAATGTCACATCAAAAGAATTCATGCGAAAAAAAATGTTTGCGTTCGATTTCCATAAGGCCGTAAGTTAAGAATCTAAAATCTACAGGTTATTAAGTTTATTACTGTAAGATAAGTTTTGACTAACCGCCAACACAGTTCCTCATACAACAGGTTGGCCAAAATATTAAGTTAACTTAAGTTACGAAAATTAAGTCTAGACTAACTGATCTTTTTTGTTTATTAGTAACAGTGATGTTGTGCGCCAGAGTGAGCCAACTCAACTACTGGGTGCGCACCCTTGCTGTAGCGGGTTCAGAATATACCCGCAATTAGGTATGCTTGTCATAAAAGCCGACTTAGATCCACTGGTGCGAGTGACCCGAATGGAGTGAGTCTCGCGAAACTATCAGATTACGTGTTGAAAGAACTTCAGAATGATATTCCAGGTGGTACCAACACGACTGGAAGTTCAGCCGCACATGTTGCAAGGTCATAGATTGTGGAGTGAGCGTCTGCGCGATGGCGTACGTCCTGGAGGAGAGGGGAGTGGTTGTGCCCCTTTACTATTCTTCAGAGTAGGAGCAGAACCATCCACCTACAAGGGCCATGAGTCGGAAAGCAGTTATCTGCCAACGACCGCTCAGTGATGATGTGGGTCTGGCTTCATTTTTCTTGAAGGGGGAGAAAAGGTGGAAGCAGGCGGCGAATAAAGGCAGGAGAAATTCTCCTATGTAATTGCCGGCATTCCTCCTGCTATTCCATCCCCAAGGGACCACTGTCCACGGAGGTTGCTTCCACGAAAAGAAGTGGATGCTTTTGGGATGCAGGAGCACTCAATTTTGTGACACGCGGGAGTACGGGCGTGGCGAAAGTTTGTGCGGAATCCGCACTATGGATAAGGCCGATTCTAATTTTTTGTGTTCACGAAACAAAGGAAGGGGTGGAATAAGATGACCCCGTCAAAGACGTCTTCCTGCACTATGGATCCAATCGAGGTTTCTGGCGGGCCGAGGGTGAGTGAAGTTAGGGCCACTTCTGCCATGCTATTAATGGATTCCTTCCTGGCAAAAACTTCGTCCGTGGCGGGGCTATAATCGTGCTACCGTCCGTTAAGGAGACCCAGATAAACCTGCAGCAGTCTATAGTAACTACTTATCTTATAAGTAGATGGCTGACCATGCTGCATGCCAAACAGGTGCCCTGGGTGTTTAAACAATGCGTAGGTGGACCGGATGGCTTGCGTAGAGTGAACATCTTTTGGTCAGACCAAGGGATTGTCTTAGAGTGTTCTACCACTTAACAACTGTTGCCTCCGCGTATTTTCCGTATGCATTTTTATCGCCACCAGCTCCGCGGAAGGGGTCTGGTCTTGTTGATTACTGTGACAACCGAAATGTTGGTTTGATCTTGTGTTGCGATGCTTATACCCAGAATAAAATCTGGGTGGCAGCACTGCGCATGCGCAAGGGAGAATCAACTTTTCGTGTATACATGTCTTGTCTTGTGCGCTTAACGATCTGAACGAAGGCACCAAACCCGCGCTTGTTACTTTTAAAAGGCAAATCGTCGCCATCCCAGGTGGAGTGGTCAATTTTAAGCTGGCGAGTCCTGGGTGAGGTTTCGCTCTCGGACCATTGGTATACATATTGACTTTCAACTTGGTGAAGATGTATAACAGAACTCGTTTGTTGCACCACCTAGAATTCGATTCACTCAGGGCATTGATGAGGCTGTGATTAAAGTAGCTGCTCTTCGTGTGAGCTTGGATAGGGCTTGTGCGCCCCGTCCACCTCTTAGCCACACTCCTGTTCCCTGGTAGAATAAGGAGCTCCAGAAATTGAGGAGTGATTAGAGGAAACTTTTAAACAGGAGACAAGGAGTGAGACTCTTCCAGTTCTTTTAGAGACTCATTTTCCAGGAAATTTGGTGATGGCTACACATTTCTCTCATTTTACAGGAGAGGCAGACAATGTAGCAACCACAGTTTTAAGGTACAAATGATTTGGTGCCAGAACTGTGGCGAGTGAATATGGCTAGAGATATGCTATTGAATCTTTTGACAGCTTCAAATAGCCCGGTCCGAACGGTATCCTACCTATCGTACTCCAGGAAGGTGCTGAGCTTTTGTTGGGGACCTTGAAAAAGATTTTCCCTGTGACGCTTATCACAATCACGCTGTTGACGTCACCTTTCTCTGTAATGATGTCCTTCATGCTAAAATGTTTGGAGAGATTTGTGGTGAAAATAGACTGTTCGCCTAACCCAAGATTATCAACTATACGCTCAGACTGAGTAGGTTATTGGCTAAAGACTACTCCTCTCCATCAGTCCTTCACAGTGCCGACGATGTATCCACATCCATGTATTGTCGAGGACTCACTCAGGTATGCTGGAGGTCAGCACATAGCGGAAGTAATTTTCACAGAAGTCCAGGGCCAGACGATATGCTCTCGATCATGCTGCAATCCGTGGAGGACACTTTTATGCCCTGGATTTTATCAATTTTTCAAGGTTATACAGTCTTTAAATACGTCGCATTGTCATATAGGCGAGTGAATGTAGTTTTCATTCCCAAGCTTCCTTTGATCTCAAGCCATTCGAGAGGATTCTCAATGCACACATGGATATTCACGAATACGAGCAACAGTTGTGAGATCAATTCAATTTAAGCAGCAGTTAGCCTTTCTTGACTTAGAAGGAGCTATAAACAATGCCCGCGCGCAAGTTAAAGTCGTGGCCTACGCTGATGATTTAGTAATTTATAGAACCGGGTTATTTCTAACTGTGGAGAGCAATATTATCGATATAACTCTAGGAAAGCTAAGCCGATGGGCTGAGAAATGTTATCTTAGAGTGAACCTAGAAAAAAACAAAACTAGTGTTCTTTACGGCCAGGAATAACGCTCATAGCTTTGAGTTACCGAATTCGTTTGATTGCCCAAAGCCTACGATTATCTAAACAAGCGAAGTATCTAGGAGTCATAATGGATCCTAAGCTGAGTTGAAAAATAAATACAGAAGAAGGAATAAAGAAGACGAGCATTACCTTTTACTCCTGTAAGAAGTTTTCGGGAAGTTGTACTCCGGATTTATGTTACGGTTCCCTGGTATGGAACTAAGTATAATCATGTAAAACTAGGCAAAGTTCAGAGGACCGAATGCAGTCCCGATAATGAGAACTTGCCAAATGTACGCCCTCAATGTAATTACAAATCTTATTCCTATAGACCTTCACATAATGCATACCGAACAGTTTGGAATAGGAGTATACTTTCTCGATTGCAGCCCAAGATAAGACTGGCTACCAATTACATTCGATCTGAAATAAAATCCACAGGATTTTCGGGATACTTTTCTCGTCAAGAGCCGACTGGGACGGCGAACTTGATATCTCCGCTTGGTTACATCATCTGTACACCGATGGCTTCAAAATGAATCACAGAGTTGGGTGAGTCGTTTCTCTGAAGCCCAGGGATTAAGAACAGCATTCAATCTGCCCGATTTCGTAAATGTTTTCCAGACAAAAGTATTCGTTATAGTTGAAGGCTGTCGTCTTCTAGAATCGGAGGTTTCCAGATTGGCCTCGGTCGAGGACCGGATCTCACCCCCAATCGGAGCTACATCTGCAGAAATCTTTCTCCACAAAGTTCAGAAATCGGATCGCATTCTTTCAAAGGCATAATTTAAATTTTTAGATCTCGGCGAAGATTAATCGGAATTGAAAAAATTAAGAAAATTTTTAAAGGTGAAAAGATGCACTTCAAGGTAAAATCTTCACAGTTTTAGGGTAGAATATCTCATAAACGCGAAAAATCGCATAGGAAGTAGTTGGTCTGGTTTTTGGATCTGAAAATTGTGGGCCTGTGTTATTGTTACGTTATTCACACCGGGCAACGTAAGCAGTCCATATGCGAGATGCGTTGACCAAACCGTGTGAAGTTCTGCGTCGGAAATAATGGGAGATTTGTTGGAGCCATTCCAACTTATACGGTATGAGGGATTACTGAAGTCTACAGAGCCTTTGTAGCGGTCGTATGAGAGAACGGTTGCTAAAGCCACACGGGTCATGTGGTCCTGCAAAATACTTTTTGGTAGAAAATGGGGTTTGAGCTCAAGACTAATAGAGTGGCTCTAGTGTATGATCGTCCATCCGATTGTGTCTTATATCGTATATACATAGCATGGTGGCAGAAGACAATGCAAAAATTGCCATACTTCGCCTGAAAAAACTGCAAAGATTGGCATGTCTATCCGTCACTGGATATATAAGAATGTGTTCAACTGCGGCTCTAGAGTCGCTCCTGAGATGGACTGCTCTCCATATTTTTATCCAGGAAACAGCAGCCACGAGGGAGCTGCAACTTCGACTATCTAATGACGGCTTCGCAAAGAAGCTTAATGCAGGTATTATTGGGAAGATACCTGGGTTGGAAATATGCGGAATCTCTGATTCCGTGACTAAAGGGGTCTGCTTTGGAAGAAAATTCCAACTGATAATCCCCGATCGCGAAGATCGGGCAAATGGGCTCCCTGCACTTGATCTCAGATGTGTACACTAGTACACAGCCGGTTCAACGATGGAGGACAGAGCAGGTGCAGGTATCTTTGGACCTAGCACCAAACTTGCAATTCCCATGAGCAAATGGCCCACGGTGTTTCAGGCTGAAATAGTCGCGATCTTAAACTGTGCAAAATTAAACCTTGAAAAGGGTTTAAAGGGCGCATTTCTAGCTATCTTTTCAGATAGCCAGCAGCCATTTGGGCCCTTTCAAACAGAACCATCAAATCCAAGTTCGTTAGAGACTGCTTTGACACGCTACAAATTTTGGCAGCCAAAAACATGGTAAGACTTTGCTGTGTACCAGGCCATTGTGGAATCGAAGGCAACGAGATCGACACGAGAAGGATCGCTGACTGCCTTTTCGGGATCTGAACCATTCTGTGGTCTCAGTTGGTCCTTTTCGAGAGCCATAATTACTGAGTGGGTACACTCGGAACGCAGTAAGTACTGGGGAGCGTTGAGAGGCCTTAGACAGGCCACGCTCTTCGTCTACCCTTTCAACAGAAAAGACATTGTCCTGGCAAACAGAAATATCATCAGGCTACTTTCTGGGTATCTGACCGGTCACAACCAATTGCGATTCCACTTGCGCCGTATAGGTGCGATCACAGAGTCAGAATGCCGGCTCTGCCTCGAGGCTGATGAAACTTCTGAGCATATTCTCTGTCACCGTCCGGCTTTAGCCAGACAAAGACTGATTTATTTTAAATCTTCGATGGTCGAACCCCTTGCTATAAGGAATTCGTCTACCAAGTCCCTTTAAGGATTCATTAGGGAAGCCGAAGTTATCTTGGCCACATTGGGTTAGGGACTCCTTTCAAGAGATACAAAAGATCTTTTAGGTCGCGGTGTCTCCAGTTCTGTTACACCCAGAAAATTAACTAACTGACTAACTAACTAACTTCTAGCTGCCGTATGCCATGGAGAAAGCCGCTCGATATATTTAGAAGCGTGTATTATTTGAAAATTAACCCAGGATCTAGTGGTGGGCCGGGTTTAGGAACCGCCATTCAATACAAAAATCCAATGAAGGGTAAAAGAAAGCCTCGGATGCGACCCCATCTTTTGATGATCACC
>JAPVRG010223224.1:0-12630 GCA_029783565.1 Rhagoletis cerasi | reverse complement strand
AGTGACTTTTTGTGGTTAGTGTTCGATATTTTGGAAATCTATTTTGGAAATTTATGCTCTTGGTAAGTAAGATTATGCGACAAATTCGAAAAATACCGAGCAAGGATCGGTCACCCAGGTATGTACTTTTAAGCTGGTTGTGGAGGCCATCACTGGCCTGCCTACATGCCAGCAGAATGTGATTTTCAGCGGACGACGATTTCTTCATTAATACTTTTTCTACGATTTGTCAGTGTTAAGTTTGACGAAGGCCTGCCATTTATCAAAACTAGAATAACAAAGCAAATTGTTAATTATCTGTCACGGCTATCCTATTAACTGGACTCAAATTTGATGAAAATTTCTTTGGAATGGTTGCTCTGAGTGCGATCTTCTATGTGATGAAGAGCCGCCTACCAAGTGACAATAAAAGAAACATGAGGCTATAAAGGTGGTAGTGAGTACCAGTAGCATTAAATAGCAAAATTAGAATAAATGATATGCTTTTGTAAGCTCCTTTCTTTAGGATTTATTCATGTGAAGCGCAAGGTTTCCAAGCAATATTTTAACGATTAACTTGCCATAGGTGTAGTTTAAGATGTCCTTTTAGTAGAAGCTTAATAAAAATAAAATTACAAAGGAAACTTATTATTTTTTAATACAAAGTCAAAACTTCAGAGGTCACTTAAAATAATATTTTTACACAATAAATCTTTTGATAATCTTAGCAATAAAACGTACATTTATTCATTTGTAAAAAAATAGTTTTAACTAGCATTATTTGAATTTTCTCCCGTTTCTTAGATTAGAAGCTTTCTTTTATTCTTATTTTATGACTTTATTTATCTTCTATTAATTTAAGTGGTCTATGAATACCTGGTGACAACATTTCACAATCTCGCTAGAGATAAACAAGTTTGTAACTTTCCATAGTGATATGACAGCCGTGAATAAATAATAAGGGGGTTCATCTTAAATCTTGAAGTCACCAAAATCTTAATCTAATTGATAAACTTGTTTATTCAAGTTAAAATACAGTACCAGGATGACCGAGCTTTGCATATATTTTTAAAAGATTTCAAGGTTTAGGTACAAAATAATGGTTATTTGGATAGCTTTAATTTATAAATATTTTTCAATGTAATATTGGCAATGGAATTTATTATTTAACATTTCGATATCTATACATATGTATATGTATATAGGTACACATGCCAGCCTTTAGATATGAAACATATAAGTATGTATGTCGAAAAAAATGAAAATAAAAAATTAAAAAAAAGTATGTTGATGCGCAAAAATATTGTCAATGTTTTAGTCTACTTAGTATCTCAGAATTTTATAAAAGGAATATTTTGGAAATAAATTTAAAAAGTTTTGACTTAATAGATTAAATAAATATCTTACATAAAAATTAGGTGGCAACACTATATAGAAATCCTCCAGGATGAGGAGTACATATTTTGAGTGTATATGTGTGTACATCCTGTGAATAAATAAATAAAATAAAATTCATAAGAGAAA
Source organism: Rhagoletis cerasi (assembly GCA_029783565.1). Lineage (NCBI taxonomy): Eukaryota > Metazoa > Arthropoda > Insecta > Diptera > Tephritidae > Rhagoletis > Rhagoletis cerasi. The sequence continues at coordinate 11,127 of JAPVRG010223224.1, read as the reverse complement.
AAGTTGTATTACAAAAAAAAGAACGTGGCAACCCTCATGGAATATATTTCTGGATTAAGGCTGGTATGCAGCTCTTAAGAAAACTGTCAAGAAAAAATTGCCATTATTTCGTGTGTGTGCCCAAGGAATTTTGACATATGGTACTTCACCAGCCTTGCACTAATATCCTAAAGTATAACACTTACTATATAGGCAAAGAGTGGTTTAAAAGCTTCTTTTAGTACCCACAAATATTACTTAAAATTGTGATTTGTTTTTCTTAACAAAAAATTAAATAAATATACGATGGAAAATTGGTGGCAACCCTATTCAAAAATATTTCTGAATAGGGGATTTTTAAAATACTTTTCATTTGATACCCATAGTAAATTGTTTTATTTTATTTGTAAAGAATTGCAAATAGGTGGCAACCTTATACAAATATTCTTGGAGATAACGCCTATCTAGATAACCTTGAAATATAAAAGAATATCTGAATACAAAATTTCATCAAAATCGTTAGAACCGTTTCCGAGAAACCTATGGATACATATATTTATATACAAGAATTGCTCGTTTAAAGTAATAAGATGCAAGACCTCAGTGAAGCCATTCTAAAAGGATAACCCAAGAAGGGCTGAAAAAAGTGCTTCCCTGCATGCGTTCTAGAGGGCTCTTCCTATTTACAATTTACGAGAATATATAAATTTATTTTTATTTAGCATTACAAATGAATTCCAATATACATTTTAAGTTGAAATAAAACATACATATTTGATATAAACCGTAAACAAATACTTTAAAGATATATGATTTTTATGAATAACTTCAACAGAACTCCTCCAAAAGGCCTTCTGAAGTATGTCCTAACAAAAGCCCTTCTGGAAGACCTCCTACGGGTAGCGAAGCCTTTCAATTTGTGCCACTCCATACAAAAAAGAAAGGAGAAAGGAATGTAGAGTGGAAGGCCTTTTGACTGCCAGGAAGGCCTTTCGAAGAGCTTTTTACTCCGGAAATGGCAAATGTAATCCGTTTTTAATAAAATTCGGTTTATATCATAGTCTTAACCTGAAAAACTAAAATCTGAAAGATGTTCAAAATCGGCCCACTGATACGCCTACCAGTCATAAAAAATCCATTTATAAAAACCAAATCTGCTCCCTAATGTAATGGGCGAGGAAGTTTGCCAATTTATGGTATTTTTTATACTTCCTCATTCCTAGACAAAAGTACTAATGATAATAGATTGGCGCTTACACAATATATTAGTGTTTGGCCGAGCTTCTCCTCCGATTCGTGGCGTGCGCCTTGATATCGTCACACAAAGGCGAGTGACCTACAGTTTTACGACGACTTCGAACAACGTTTGTATTTTTATGAGAAGCTATTAGAAAAAAAACGTTTAATTTTTATTTTTACTTTTCTTATGTTTGTCGCAACCGAGCCCAGGTCCTGCGGAATGGTAGTGCGCACTGCGAACCACTACACAACAGCGACCGCCACAAAAGCGCTACATGGCAAATTTCAGTAAAATCGGTTCGCAGTTACTACTTTTTTTGCCACAGTTTATATGGGGATCTGCCAAGGTGAAACGTAAAGTCTTTGAAAGAATAACGAGAGGGACGCAGGCGGACATAGCTGAAATTTGATTTGTTATTAATTTAAAGTCTATTGAGTTTTTTTATATTAATAACCTGTCACCGCACGGCGCCGCAAGGTACTTATACTTTCCATAAAGTCATTGAAAATGTTTGAAATCATATAAATGTTCTCAACTCTGAAAGGACTAGGAAAAATAATGAAACCCCCCTACGGAAGATTAAAACAAATTCAACAAAAACCCATCATTCAACCATACAACACCGACATCCGGTACCCTTTGAATACTACTAGTGCCATTTTTCTCGGAAAAAAACCCTTAATCGGCATATCTAGAATCTAACCAACCACTTAGTTGGCTATTTCGAGACATTTAAATATTTGGACTTTTGCCACGCTCAGCCCACCGTGCGTCCTAAAGAAATTAACCATGCTCTGTGTGCTTTCTTATGAGTGCTGCTGGGTATTTCTGAAAAGCTGAGAAAGCGAGGGTTGTTGCCTCCCAAGAATGATAAAATACAAGATTGCGCCCATCAGAGAGAATTTTTCAGAGTAATTTGTGTATGACGTCGCACTGGTGCAGTTGCGAGAGAGAAATTTATTCTCTGCATCGTGGCTATGTTCACAATCGCCGATTGCACAAGTGTGACGTCATACAGACGCTGATTCTGTCAAATTCACTGAGAACGCAATAGCGGTACCGAGATGGGCGCCACCTCTTTATTCTCTACATCGTGGTTGCCTCCGGTAAATTAACTAAATAACTTGTTTTACGAGGCGGAAACATCGAAAACCAAACCTCGAACACGTTAGTGTGGGACTTTAGTCCGAACTAAACCTCCCATTGTCTAAGGGCCGGTTGTTCAATGTCTGGTTATCACTACCTGTAACGGCACGTCTATACATCGTAAGAGATATATCGCAGGTGTAGACCGTTCATCGCAGAAAGTATACGATATAAAGTAAGAGATATCTCATACCATCTATCGCATGCGACGAACTGACTATAACAATAAATCTTTCATAATTATTTTGATTCCAAGTAAGAAAGAAGTGCTGTAATTCGCAGAAAGCACAACCAAGCAAAAAAAGAACAATGAGTAAATCCTATGATTTAGCAGCTTCTATATCAAACGAAATCACTTGACTCAAACAATTCTACGCTGAAGCTAGTTTTTTTTGACTAAAATTACCTTAATCATCTCAATAATTTCTTAAATCGCGACCTCTAGTTGTGCGCACGTTCGTCTAAAAAAAGTTCTGCAAGCCCAAAAGTGGATTTAAGAGTTTTGGGGAGGAATTCAAATCAAGCTTCTAATAGGGTGAAACTCAATCAAAATGAAACGTAAAACATGAACTCCTTGTAATCCTAAGGAATACATACACTAAGAAAAAAGTAGCACGATTTTTTCAAACAGTAATTTTTGGGTTTCCCATGTTAGCGGTTTGAAATTTTTGAACAGAAAAATTATTTTTTATTGAACAAACTTAAACATAATATTGTTTGATCGATCACAGAGTGGTGTTGTCTGGAATTTTTTATCGAGGATGAGTTCAGCTCAGTAAAAAAAATTTCCAAACAACACCACTCTGTACCTATCAAAATGTACCTATCAAAATGCCTTGATTCAAAGTAAACATTTCAAAACGCACTTACATGTTGTTGCTATAGCTGAGTGCGCAGAGATGCTTGCTACATTTGTTAACCTTCAGAAGGGTCCGGGTTCGAATGCCATGACGGAGCATATCATTTTTAATTATTTTTCGGTTTCTCTTAATTACGAAAAAGCATCTGTGAAGTGCAGAACGAAAAAATTCTCCAAAAATAAATCTGTTTAAAGTAAACAAAAGGTCGTTTGGCGCCAAATCATAAGTGTTTTAGATTGAAACATAGAGGATAAGGTTTATTTTTTTCTCAGTGTATAAATGAGCATCAATCCCTAATGCGAACTTATGTTTATACGTATAATTTTATGTTTGCAGCCGATCTGGGAAACAAGCTGAGCGTTGCCTGGGAGGCGGAGATCGATAAGAAAAAGCAGAAACACAAGGAACCCAATCTCGTCAGTGCAGTGCTGAGCGTGTTCGGTGCGCGCTATGCGGGGCTTGGAGTTTTATTATTGCTTGTGGAAGTTGGACTGCGGTAAGTAAGCGGAGAGTATTTCTTATATGTTCACATGTGCAGAGGGACGAACATTTCTTTAACATGTCAGTTGCGTCTGACGCTCGTATATTCAGACATACTCACATTCGCCTATGTCAGCTAATCTTGCATTAAATTATTATTTATCTTTTTATATACATATACTATGTAATTATATTCTTTGTCGTCTCCTAAATCAATTTATGTACATACATACATACATACACACTTATGTATTTACTTATTTACACGCAGTATTACACAGCCTTTGTTTCTTGGTGGATTGGTTAATTACTATGCCAAAGCGGGTAACAATGCGGACACCACTGTTGCCTTTTTCTACGCTTTTGGTGTGATTCTCTGCAGCGCATTCAGCGTGATTGCATATCATCCGTATATGTTGGCCACGCTACACACGGGTATGAAGGTACGCATCGGCCTGTGTAGCATGATTTATCGAAAAGCGCTACGTCTGAGCAGAACCGCGCTAGGTGGCACCACAACCGGTCAAGTAGTAAATCTGATATCGAACGATGTGGGACGGCTGGATTCGTCACTCATACACATCCATTATTTATATATGGGACCGATCGAGGTTGTAATTATAACATGGCTCATGTATAGAGAGGTAAGTAATGATAATATTTATGCGTGCACGTTTGTACAGCTTACTTTCTACCGGCTCCGCTAATGCGTGTGCTCACTAACCGGTCCTTTGCTAAATCGTTATTTATTTTTTTTAATTTGTAGATTGGGGTTTCCTGCCTTTTTGGTGTCGCCTTCATGTTGCTCTTTCTGCCACTGCAGACGTATCTCGGCAAGAGGGTGTCGGTGCTGCGTCTGCGCACAGCGCTGTGTACTGATGAACGTGTACGCATGATGAACGAAATCATCTCGGGCATACAGGTGATCAAGATGTACGCGTGGGAGAAACCCTTTGGTAAAATGGTGCAGTACGCACGTGCCAAAGAAATGAAAGCTGTACGCAACGTTAACTACATTCGTGGCATACTGCAATCGTTCATGATGTTCATGACACGCGTTTCCGTCTTTGTCAGCTTGGTGGGCTATGTGCTGTTGGGTCAATTCTTGACGGCGGAGAAGGCGTTTGTCATAACAGCCTACTATAATATATTGCGTAACGCGATGACCGTTTATTTCCCCTTGGCCATATCACAATACGCCGAGACAATGGTCTCCATGAAGCGCATACAGAAGTATTTGTTGTACGAGGAGACAAAAGTAAAGGATCGCTCAGGCGATAATGAAAATGAGTACAATAAAATCAAGCAGACGAATATTATCGAAGAAAACGAAAAATCGCTAACATTGAATGGCAGTCTGAAGCCAATACAGCCACAACCACAGGAGGGAAAACACACTCTCACTGGTATTGAAATGCATAAATTGAAGGCGAGATGGGATCACACTTTGACAGAGTACACGCTGAACAACATCGATTTGAAAGTGAAGCCGCGCACACTGGTGGCTGTAATTGGGCCAGTGGGTTCTGGGAAGTCCAGGTAAGAACATAATACAAGTAAATTATTGTCCGTGTATAAAAGTATTACTTTATAAAACCTCCTTCGATGTTTTGAAGGGAATGGTTTTTATGTAGTAAGAAGCGAGGGAGAGGTTTTCATTGATCACATTTCACTTTGTAAATAATTCCACTTCTGAGATTTGCGAGAAGCACTTAGTAAATTTTTCAAGTAAAATAACACCTTCAAAACCCAAAAAACAGTTCTTGCATACTCAGAAAATAAACTCAACCCGTTAATGCCAAAATTACAAAAATTTTTTTTTTTTTTTTTTCAGTTTAATCCAAGCCATTCTTGGCGAGCTACCCGCCGAATCGGGTTCCATCACGGTGCATGGCTCCTATTCATACGCCTCCCAAGAGCCGTGGCTTTTTACCGGCACTGTTCGCCAAAATATACTTTTCGGCTTGCCAATGGACAAGAGCCGTTATCGCACCGTGGTGAAGAAGTGCGCATTGGAACGTGATTTCGAGCTGCTACCATTTGGTGATAGGACTATTGTGGGTGAGCGTGGTGCGTCGCTTTCAGGTGGACAAAAAGCGCGCATCAGCTTGGCCCGCGCTGTATACCGTAAAGCCGACGTTTATTTGCTGGATGATCCCCTAAGCGCAGTTGACACACACGTCGGTCGGCATCTCTTCGATCAATGTATGCGCGGTTTCCTGCGTGAAGACATTGTTATATTGGTAACACATCAGCTACAATTCCTCGAGCAGGCCGACATCATCGTTATCATGGATAAGGGAAAGATCAGCGCAGTGGGTACCTATGAGTCGATGCGTAAAAGTGGGCTAGATTTCGCTAAATTATTGGTAGCGCCAGATATTAGTGCCGATGCGGATGGCGGTGGTGACACTGGTGGGAAGAATAGCTTGTCACGTCAAAATAGCCGCCAACGCCAGAACAGCATATCTTCAATGAGCTCAATAGCAGACTCAGCGGTCGGTGATGCACCCATGCAGGTGCAAGAGAATCGTGAGGAGGGCAAAATTGGTTGGGGACTTTATACAAAGTATTTCACAGCTAGTGGCGGTTATCTGCTATTCTCGGTAACTATGTTCTTTTGCGTAGCCGCGCAAGTACTGGGATCAGTTAGTGACTATTTCTTGTCTTATTGGTGAGTTGAAAACGAGAGTAAATCGGCTTGCGCGAAACTAAATTATTATCTTTTCACAGGGTCAACAAAACTGAACAAAAGTTGGATACTGAAAACAGAAATTTCGGTGCGCGCATTATTGGCCGCCTATATGGCCGTGATGTGCGCTTAAATAGTGAAACGGATCCTGTTGATATTTACATATTCACGGCCATTATTGTGGCTACTGTATTTTTTTCGGTTAGTCGCAGTTTACTATTCTTCAGTATGGCGAAACGTTCTTCGATTAGTCTGCACAATTCCATGTTCCAAGGGCTCACACGCGCGGCGATGTACTTTTTCCATACAAATCCATCTGGTCGCATCTTGAACAGATTCTCCAAGGATATGGGTCAAGTCGATGAAATACTGCCGTCGGTTATGATGGATGTGTTACAAATTGCTTTGGGCTGTGCAGGCATTGTAATTGTAATATCTATGGTGAATCTGTGGAACTTACTGACGACAGTCGTTCTATCGATCATATTCTATCTCTTGCGATCATTTTATTTGCAAACGTCACGCGATGTGAAACGTCTCGAGGCAGTCAGTAAGTATTGAGTAATGATTTTGCTTCCTCTATACTTCAACTAATACCACTTTCCTCTTTTCTCCACTACGCAGCACGCTCGCCGATCTACTCACACTTGGGCGCCTCTCTAAGTGGCTTGCCGACGATACGCGCTTTCGGCGCTCAAAAGATTTTAATAACTGAATTTGACAACTACCAGGATTTGCACAGTTCGGGTTATTTTATGTTTCTGACCACGAGTCGCGCCTTCGGCTACTGGCTCGACTGCTTCTGTGTGGTTTACCTAGCTGTGACCACCCTCAGTTTCTTCTTATTCTCACCCGACAATGGCGGTGATGTGGGTCTAGCTATCACGCAAGCCATGGGCTTAACCGGCATGGTGCAGTGGGGTATGCGGCAGTCGGCCGAACTGGAGAACAATATGACATGTGTGGAGCGCGTAGTCGAATATCAACAGGTCGAACCTGAAGGAGAAGTGGAGAGCCGACCTGGTAAAAAGCCGCCAAAGTCATGGCCCGAACAGGGTAAAATCAAATTTGACAAACTCAGTTTGCGATATTTCCCCGACCCGAAATCGGAACGTGTGCTGAAATCGCTCAGCCTGGAAATAGAGTCCTGCGAAAAAGTTGGTATAGTGGGACGTACTGGTGCCGGCAAATCTTCGCTCATAAATGCGCTGTTTCGGCTGTCGTACAATGATGGTTCCATAATTATTGACGCACGCGATACTAATGACTTGGGCCTTCACGACTTGCGTAGCAAAATCTCGATTATACCGCAAGAACCGGTGCTCTTCTCAGGCACAATGCGTTACAATCTCGATCCCTTCGATGAATACTCTGATGCGAAGTTGTGGGAGGCGCTTGAGGAAGTAAGGGGAAATGATTTTTTTTTTTCATACGAATATTTACGGTAATTTAATTAAACTGCTTATAGGTTAAATTGAAAAGTGTGGTATCCGAATTGCCGAGTGGTTTGCAGAGTAAAATATCAGAAGGTGGCAGCAATTTTAGCGTCGGTCAGCGGCAGTTAGTGTGTTTGGCACGCGCCATACTGCGTGAGAATAAAGTTTTGGTGCTTGATGAGGCGACTGCAAATGTAGATCCACAGACTGATGCACTCATACAATTGACAATAAGAAGTAAATTCAAAAACTGCACGGTTCTCACAATCGCCCATCGGCTACACACAGTTATGGACTCGGATAAGGTGCTGGTCATGGATGCTGGCCGAGCGGTGGAATTCGGTTCGCCATTTGAATTGTTGACTGAAAGCAAGACGAAGGTATTCTATGGCATGGTAAAGCAGGCGGGCAACGCCACGTTCGACCATCTGCTGATGGTGGCACAAAAGGTAGGATCTTCTGAACTTGGATAAACGCTTTTATTGGGTCTTGGGTTATTCGTAAAGTAAAGTACAGCAAAGGAAAGTGAAGTAAAATAAAGTAAAGTAATGTAAAGTAAAGTAAGGCTAAGGAAGTAAAGTAAAGAAAAGTAAAGTAAGTGAAGAAAAGTAGTAAAGTAAAGGAATGTTATTATAAAGTATCTAAAGTAAAGTAAAGTTGATTAAAGTAAAGTCAAGTCAAGCAAAGTAAAGTAAAATTGAGTAAAGTAAAAACATGAAAAATACGAAACAAAATTTGATTTTGTATAATTTTTTAATAAAAAAAATGTAAATGTAAAAAGAGCACATTAACGCATTCAGAACTTATGTAACTATCGTTTTTCAGTATAAAAATTTAAAATTAATTGCCAGATACGAATTAATGATCCACTGTTAAAACCGCCCTGAGTATGATCCTCTCAATTTTCCCATTTCTTTCAGGCGCATGAGGAGAACTTGCGCGCGAAAAAGGATTCTTGACATTTCTCTGTATCTGTACCGAAAGTATTCAAAGAGTATTTACTTAAGATTCTAGAACCGATAGCAAATCATCCGGCAAATGCGCGCATACAAAAAACTCTCACCGATGCGACACACCACAAATTCCTTGGATAGCAGGAACCGAAAAATGGGAGAGGAGTGGGGAATGGTAGCGGTAATGAGAATGGGAATGGTGAAAATCGCAGATTATCCTATCGGGGCTTATTTTTATATAGTACTTAATGAAGTTTACTAACTGCTAACTAGTATGTAAATGAAACAATAATTTATATATGTATGTGCATACATACGTATGTGTAGATAAATAATTAAGGCAATTAGGGGCTAAAATGCATATCGACTAATACAAATACATAGCATATGTATGTATGCATATACGCTTTGTATGTACTACATATACATACATACATACATATCACATAATGTGTGAGGAAAATTGACCTGAAAATTATAAATTGTACATATCCACAAAACCATTTTGTAGTGTGTAAATTTAAAATTAGTTATAATTATAATTGCTTTAGCGCGGTAAAAAAAAATCAAAAACAAATAAAACAAAACTGTGTAAAGCGAGACAATAAACAACGCAGTATAAGGTAACTGATGAAAACAATACCCACGTTTGAGTTTGCCTAAAACTCTGAGCGAAGTGCTGAACGACAGGGTCACTAGTAGGAAATGTGTATGTATTTAAATTTGCAACACCGAATTTTATGACCGACCCGATTATGTTTATTGCAAATGAATTTAACTGACGAGTTCAATGCCATAATAAAAATATGTAGTTAAAAATGGTTTCCTAAATTAAATTAAATGAGATTTCAAATGCACAGACACTTTGGAGGGAGGAAAAAATTTAGAAATTCAAAGCATGTACCAAATTATTAGCTGCACTTTATGATTAAAAACTTGAAAATTTAATTCCATACACCTTTCCGTGAATTCATTTGCAGGAGAGTAAAGTAGTTATTTGTGATCACTTTTTGAAAAGAAACAAAATTCGCTTTGTAAAAATGCACTGTTAAAGCGTATCGCTTATGTGCATATCATACATACATTGTAGTAAATCGTATGTGAAAACATAGCAATATAATTTGTATGTGTTCCAAAAACTCGATGACAATATTAGGGCATTAACTTTGTGGTCTTAAATGAAATGTTTTTTACCCGTAGCAGAGAGAAGCTTTATTTTATCACAAACTGCAGCAGCTGCGGCTCATTTTGTATCAACCATGAATGTGAGAAAGTGTGTACTAAAAATACAAAGAAACAAGCACTTAAGCATTCGTACATACATACATACATATGTATAAGCTATACTTTAGAATTTTCGTGAACTCTCATAGAAATACATACAGAATTTTGTACGTACAATGCAAAAAGAAATTGAATTTGTTGTTTTATATATGCAATGTTTTATTGTAAATTTATAACTGTTAATAAAAGAAATAGCGCTGCCAGAGCACGAAATTGAATTACATACAATTGTAAATTTGAGTATGCATTTAAAACTCTTAAATAATAATAATAATAATAATAATAATAATTTATTAATATTAACGAGACATTGATTCTTCCAGTAAACGCTGATCATATCAGTACTAATTTTAAACGTTTAGATATACATGCATAGATACTTACATATACATACATACATATATATTATAATAATAAATATTTACAAGAAATACATACGCCAGACGCGTGTGCTGTATAAAAACTAGTTTAAATTAAAATGAGCGATACATAAATAAGTATTAACCAGAGATAAATCTAATAAAGAAGAATCTTAAAATATTCCTTCAATGAAAATTTAAAGAAAACCCCACTTACAAATAAAACACACGACTATGGCTAACAATGCCTTTGTGAGTGATACAAAATTTAGAAAAAAACTAGATGCTGCCGAAAAATCGCCCACTGGCTACTGATGTATTAGGACATAAATTAGTTAAACTACATATATGTACCATCTTTGCATTTTTCGAAAATTTCCAAATTTCGTATCAGTTACAATGGCATCTTAATCTATTTAAAAAATTCCTTGTTGTTACACTACTGCCGCATATTCGCAAATGACACGCGCCACACAATAATAAGTGGTGTCAATCAGCGGCTTTAAAAGATTAGCGTAAGCCAAGCTACGATAAGGCAGAAGCCACCACAAGTTGCCACTGGTACGTAAGTTCGATCGCCGGTCAAGGCGCGATAGTACAGCACGCCGCTGAAGAGTATAGTGCCCACGGCCATCAAAGAGCCGGTCTGGAACGAATGACAATGATCAATAAGTTTTAAATACAATTAAAGCGCGCAT
>JAPVRG010223220.1:0-24648 GCA_029783565.1 Rhagoletis cerasi | reverse complement strand
ATTTTTTGAACGTTTTTTGGCATAGTGGCCAAACTACTGAAGATACTTGAGGGCGAAAAAGGCAAGAAATTTTTATGGGAATTAGTATAATGCATAATTCAACAGTTAAAAACGAAAAAATGAAAAATACAAATTTTTGCCGTACCTATATGAAGTAGTGTTCTGCAAAAATGGGAATTTTCATATTTTCGCCGATATCTCGGAAACTAGATCTGCCACAAGAAAATGAAAGTCATATTCGGAATCAGGAGAAAATTTCACTTTAGGAAAGGCCTATTTTATTCTTGGAGATTTTTTTTGTCGAGTAGTGTAATGTAATATTTTTTTTTCTAATCGCACGAGGCTTCATTTTACTTTTCACTGGAATTCGTCTTTACGGGGTCAGCGCACAACGAAAACTTGAGAGAATTTTTATAACAATCAGGAAACACTCAATTATCGGGTTGTGAAAGGTGCATGTGCGCGCTTTTTAATATGGCATTTCCAATTAATTATTGTGATTGCTTGTTCAGAATCACAATGTTACTCGACTTAACTTATTCACTTCAGTCTTTCAATTAAAATCCCACCATTTGAGTGAACCTTAGACGCCTTAAGTGGTTCGATAACTATACTTATGCATATGTACATATGTATGTTTATACATAACCTGCAGGGAAAACTACTAGTTAGGAACTAGAATTCTACCAGTTACCTTTTTCAGCTCAACTAGTTCGTCTTCCATCTTTTTACCATGCTAGCGAATGGTATTTTTAGCTTGGCGATATCCTACGATATGTCAGTTGCCCGGTTACGCTTAACCCTCATCTTACCAACATAAAAAAGTTACAAATCCTACCAACATGTGTCTCCAAGACACATTTATGAAAATTAAATAAAGGATTGCGTTTTTATGTTTATTTTTTTTATTAATTACATACTTTATATAGCAAAATTTTCTTATTCTTTATTTATTTATAGATTATTTATTTATTTAAATACTTGTACATACATACATAGGCACATACATATGTGTATATACATAAGTAGTACATGTATGTATATATATATTTTTTTTTGCTTTATCTCACCTACATACAAAAAAGGAATTTAGTTTATCGTTATTTTACCGAAAATTAAAATTTAAGAGTATGTGCCTCTGAGTAACATATTGGTAGTTTGTGTTACATTTTTTTGTTTTTACTTATAAAAAATATAGGAGAATAATTTTCTTTGCTTATTATTATTATGTAGAAAAAAAATTCATAAAGCCTGGTAGCAATTAGTTTCATCATTACGTAGAAACATCAAGTTAAACTAAATGTGTCTCACAGACACATGTTTTTAAGATTAGGGTTAAGCATATGAAAGGAATATGTATGTAATTTTGATTTCGCCGCTCCAACAGTCGCAGTTACCGAGTGAGCAAAGTGCTAGTGCTCCATTCGAGAGATCCGAGTTATTTTTCTTTTGTTCGTTTAATTTTTTTAAATAAATACTTTTTTTTGTAGTTTTAAAATTTTATTGCTAAAAAAATTAAAAAATTTTTCAAATTTATTTTATTTTTGATGATATTAAAGCATTTAGGTTTATTTTCCAAAAGAAATTAAATTCACGTATTTGTGATTTTATGTAAATTTAAATAGTTCACATGAACTTACTATTGATTGTAAGTTAACTGCCGAATGTGATTTAACTCTCCACTGCAAAATTGGCCTTATGCCAATTTCTGATGACTTATTTAAGTTGTTGATTAACTTCCAAGTTCATTTTCAGATCACATATTTTCATTGTACTTAAATGCCCAATTTTGGCTATTTAAATATGAGAAATGCAACCCTGAGTTTGTACCAAACAGCAAACAGAGAAGGTATCTACGTTCTCTGCAGAAATCAGCTGAAAAATGCAACAACAATTTCAAGGAACAAGCAAGAAAGGCGCCATCTGTTTGTCAAGTTTAAATGAAAGTGCGACAACAATTTCAAGGAACAAGTAACAAGGACTCCATCGGTTAGTCAACTTTAAATGAAATGAAAGCGAAATCGTATTAAACTTTAGTGCCGTTTAACTTTTGCATCAGAAATTGGCCCTTAACCACCTCCAATCGGAGTCGAACCGGCGATCTCAGAACCAGAAGCAGGGCTCTTACTCTGTAGCTCGAATCGAAAGGTTGTTCTATTCGAAAGCCAAATTCGATTCGAACGCACATTCGTACTCCGTAGTTCATTCAAATCAACTTTCGGAGATATTCGAAAATAGTAAGCAACACTGTTCGCCAAATGGCAAACGCAAAGCAAAATACACATAGAAAATGAAATCAATACAAGAAAATCAAAATTGCTTGCACTGTGATTGTGAAGTCTTAAAACTTTAACTCATTCCTTATTGTATTAAATTGATTGAATATATGTGCATATATACATACCTTTACTAATAAAAGTGAAAACCTTTAATAAAAAAAAAAAAAAAAATACCAAATGGATTCATAGTTGGATGCAGATGAAGGCCAAGTGGCGGAACGAGTGCAAATGAGAGCTATTAACTTTTCAATCGATAAAATTATAAGGAGGTCCACAAGCATTTAATTCTGCTTCCAATCTTTTTAAAAGGTGGTGGGAAGATTGTTTAGCAGCTAATTCTTTGACTTGGGCCTTTGCTAGATCGCAGTGCTCTGTCATGAAATGTACCATCATTTTAAACTGCCGGGGCTTCGTATTAGGCTGTTTAACTTTTGCTGCTTTAAAAACAATTTTTATGCAAGCAAAACATGTATGTATTCACATTTATATTTGTAAGAACTTAAATTTTTGTGGATTTCCGAATGGTCAGTTGCTGTCGAATAGAATTTTCTAACTTTCGACCATCTTGGCATTTGTTTTCAAAGCAGAGAGTACGAAATTTTCGATAATCGAAAGGGGATAAATTTAATCCGAAGGGAACAAAATGGAATTCGAACGTCGGACGAATGCTACTCGAAAGGTTCTTTCAGAGTACCAGTCGTTCGAAAGCGAACAAATTTGCCATCGAATCGAACTACAGAGTAAGGGCCCAGTAGTCTTCACGTGACGCCACTGCCGCCACTTGTAGGAAAAGCAATAATTCGCGTTTTAAGCTCGGAACACTTTGACGACAGCAAGCGACAAGCAGCATCTGTCAAACTTTAAATACACACGTTCTTACGGACACAATTATTTTGACGACAGCACAACCTCTTGGCTGCAGACTGCAATTGTCGATGTCGCCAGATTAGATCTATTCCTATTTTTCGAGCGACAGATAAGGTTCTTCCTCTTCTTTTACGTCAAACTCATACAAATTCATGATGTCGCTGCCGCGTTCAAAAAATTCATGTCGCCATCGACAAAGCGTTTAGATGATGCTGCCTGTCGCTTGCTGTCGTCAAAGTGTTCCGAGCATTAGTTTTGGCTTTGACATTTCAAAGGCAGATCTCGCTGCTTGCATAAGCTGTTCGAAATTGTCAAACTGGTAGGCCCTCGCTTTAGCTCATACCAGTTCATGAACTGGTATTTTTAGTGACTGGTTTGACTTTTCACTGCAGGGTGTATGTATTTAATGCGCCAGTCCCTGCAGGGAAAGCTACCAGTGGTAAACTAGAATGCTACCAGTTTGCGTTTCAGCCCAACTAGTTCAGGTTGCATACTTTTTCGGTGTTAGCGATTGGTATTTTTAACATGGCGATGTCATAGGAGATGTCAATTGTCTGCTCCTGCATCAGTTCCATACCAGTTAAATACCACATCGCTGGCATTAAAAAAGTTGTAGTCCAATAATACTCCAAAATCACCGTATTTGACGCATAAAAATCTGCGGCAGTTCATACCAGTTAAATACCAGTTCGCTGCGATAAAATGAATTCTAGTCCATTTTTAGTCTGAAATCACCACTTTAAGACGATTGGATTAACGGAAAAAAATCAATAAGAAAGGCAATTCTGTGATTTGTGAAATATGACAATAAAGCTATGTATTTGTTTTGATATACATATAGCAGAAGTATGGGAAATACTTTTTTACAGTATTTTTTGTTTAGTTCAAAATGAAGACGAAATATCTGATGACGATTTAAATAATTAAAAGGAAAGGCCATACATTGAAGGGTTAAGTGTATAATTATAATGTGTCTTTAAAACAAAATCGTTGAAAAGTATATTTGGGTAATGTGTAATATGTATATATGCACTGAGTTGCACGAGTAAATAGGTACATACGTACAAATATGTGTGCATTTGTAGAGAACTTCATTTACAGGAGAGCAAAGTAATGCTCGTAAAACAACAGATTTTCTGTGCCACAACAAATGAAACAATTACTTGTCGGTGGCCGAGAAAGAAAGCAACAGAAATTGCAAAATCGGAAGCGGAACAAAAAGCCAGGAACAAAAAAAGTAGAAAAACAGCGCGTTGGGTGGAAAAGGGCAAACGTGGGAATATGCTGCTGACAACGGTAGTTGAAAGCAAAATCAAATTAAAAAGAAACAATGGCAGAACTATCAAAAAAGCATCTCGCTGCTTTAAAAAAAGTACCAACAATAGCAAGAAATAGCTGAAAAAACAGCAATAAAAATTACTACAGCGAGCAAAAGCGAGCATAGAATGGCACCAACAGTAGTTTCCGCGAGAATAAGTAAAAAATAAAATATAAAAAAGATACGCGCCGTACAACAATGGACAGTAGTGCAGTTCCAGTAACGGCAATTAAATGCAAACAACTGCAATAATATGCACACACATGTATATACTCGCACATAAAAACACTGGCATACACAGAGAGCAGCAATAAAGCGAATAGCAACATTAAATCGAACAACAATAAAAATACCAACCGTTCGCAGAGCTTAACAATGACAACACTTGTTGAAGTTGCGTTCTTTGATTTTATTGCATTTTATCTACGAGCAAGTGCGTTACTTGCTGCTGTGTGAGTATGCTTTTGCTTTTGCTGTTGCAGTTTGTTGTCGCTCACCACTTTAATGGCCAATTGAGTGCAATCGCCATACTGCCCACAAACCCCACAGCAACAATGCTAATTGCAACTAATTGAAATATTCAGGCCAATGGAACATCAAAATGCGAATGCGAAATCAAACAAACCAACCAGCCAGCTAACCAACTGACCCGCCAACAAACCGCTCCATCTTTCAACCGAGCGAAATAAACCAGCTCAACCAGACGCCAACGACTAGCGACCGCCAGCATAAAAGAACTCAACAACAATCAACCATAGAAACAAAGCTCGTACTGTAAACCACATAATTACTCAGCACTGGTGGCGCAAGTTGCAGTGCGGTAGTGGGTGGGTGGTCGGTCGGTTAGTTGGTTGGTTGGTTGAGTGGTTAGCTGGTGGTGCCGTTGACAACAAATCAATGAAATTTAATATGACCAAACAATATTCGATGGCAAAATCGTCAAAAATTCATTGTTTGCATTGGTATGTATGTATGTAGTTGTGCGGCAAAAACCGCAAAACTCGTAATACAATGCATAAATAAACAATCAAACAAATGAAGAAAAAACAATGAGCAGGAAAGTGGCAATCTACAATTGTTTCGCGGATTATAAGCAGCAGAATGATGGATACTCGTGGCTGTGCTATGCAACACAGTGTTTTAGGATAATTGTTTGAGAGTAAAAAAAAACGAAAATAGCACTCCACTAGAAGAAATTTATGTTTTTCGGTTATTGGATTTCGGCCCGGACGACGAGGAGCACTACGCTGCCGCTGAAAGCTGAAAAAAATTGCCGCCTATAGATTCAGGTTGGGATCGGAAACAACGCTAAACTTATGGGAACGATACCGAGGGTAAATAAAGGAAGAGAGAGAAGTCGAAACACTTGAGTTTCGTTCCAAATAAAATAACTTCAGATGCTACTCTCATCTTCGTCTAAGAATTTGTTTTTCTATAGACAGTGACAAATCTAAGGGAAAGGCCAAAGGTTTCGATAACCACCGAAGAGTTGAGACGAGTTTGCTCTGAAGAGCAATCACTTACCACATAACAACGACACAAAAACGCATACCGGCTAATATGAGACCATCAGAAACCTCCTTAAGTTGCGTCCATCGAAGTGGATGGCTTTTTTCGTGTGCCCATGTGATCCGTCGACCGGCTGTAGAGAAAAACGATACTAGTAAATACAAGTAAATACTCGATACTTTTCGTCCGATACCAAGTAATTTCGGTATCGATACTTTTGTACCGAGTACTGAGTAGGTATCGGAAGAAAGTACTTGTATCTAAATACAATTCCGTGACAGTTTTATTCCCGCGCTTTTATTTTTTAATCTAATTATTACTGTAAATAGTTAAAAAATTTTGGCATTTTAGTTGCCAATGAAACCCGCTAGAAGGCGCCAACGTCGGGGTAACACCACTTTTGACAACTCTACGAAAAAGAGCGCGCGTTTTTTATCTTTCGTAGCGAATGAAACTGAAAATTGGATCGAACAGCACACGTCGACTTTCGGTAAAGTTAAATATAAAATGTAAGAAAAAGAAAATAAAATATTGGGAGTGCCATAGAAAAGCGACTTCCTAATTTAGCAGCACAGTATAAGATAAAAATCGACCGGAATTGGAAAAATCTGGCTTGTATGAGCGATTTTCTCCGCCAACCAAACGCAAGATCTACAAAAAGGCACACAAAACGGTATTTAAATACACCTTATTGGACTTTGTACTCTTTTATTGTTTTTGGAGAGGTCATCATAGTAAAACTTGTTTTAAAACTTAAAGTTTTTCTTAAAAATATTAAGTACCATTCGTCTAAACTGAAAAATGATTATCACATCAGTTAATTTGACACAAATTCATGGGTATGTGATAGCGTTTTTTTTTATGCAAACAAACATATAAACATATTTCCATTCTTATATATGTAAAAATATCGATATAAGTAGGTATCGATACTTTTAGCCCGATAATTAGTAGGTATCGATACTTTCATTCGATGCTACTTCCAAGTACAGGCATCGATACCAAACGGCTGATTGACGCTGTGACCGCAGAAGCGATTTCCTTCTGTGTCAACTGACGCCAACTTGAAATTCCAAGTGATCCAAGTCCCTCACCACCTGGTCTTTCCATTACAGAGGGGGCCTTCTTCTGCTCTGTTACTAGCATCGGGATCCGCGTAATATATGTATTTTTAGAGCTGGAGCGTTTCTGTCCATTTGTTTGGCATGCCCAAGCCAGCGGAGCCGCTATACTTCAATCAACCACACTATGTCCTTGTAAAGCTCATACAGTACATCGTTCTATTCTCTCTGGTAATCACCGTCGCCTACGAGAAAAGTCTAGTAAATCTTCCGCAGAAAAATATTTCTCTGGACATCGGCACAATATAGTGGTATCTGAAAGCTTGCCGTCTGTTTATCACAATATGATCGATTTTGTCTCCCGTCTCCCGTAGTAGTGCAGGCTACCATATTTCGGGCCCCAGCCTTAGTCATCCCGAGGATATCAACCAGCCGGGCAGAGGCACTCTTCCTATTAAGGGTGCGGACATTCCAAGTGCATGCCCTCAAATCAAAGTCCTTTGTGCGTTCACCTTGGTAGTCATCAAAAGCAGGACAAGACAATTTTGGGCTTTGATTAGTGACATATCAGGATAATGATTTAGATGGTTGATTTTTCCAAGTGGTTTTAATAAAATATTACACTGTTTCTCAAACAAACTGAATCATCCTGCTCTCAGATGGTTCGTTAAAGCACTTATAAATAACAACAAATAACAAACAACAAATTGTTACAACATGCTTAACTAGAGATGCATGCAGGTGCCTACATGGTAGAATGAAAGTACTTAGTACAGGGGTGCCCACAAAATACTCGCTCGTGAGCTGGAGCTGTAGAATTGTAAAAATAAGAAAAAATTTACAAACCAAAGGTGTGTTGTGTAAAATTTGGATACTTCCTCAGTAGTCCCAACAACCAAAGTACTAATATAACATTTGCCTAACTTACAACAACAGCAACAATATTGAAAAAGCAATAGCAGCGATTGCTAATTGGAGTGTAGTGCTTCTCGAAGTGCGACGAAATTCCAACACAGAAGTGGCTGGAGTGAACTGAAAATTGTTTAAAATTTGCTGGAGTGCCAGCAATGTGCATTCGCGTGCTTTTTCTTTTCTCTCTTTCCCTGACAGCAATTTCGTTTTCCAGAAAAGTCGACGAACGAAACTTAGATATGAACCAGCTCTTTCGCGAGCTGGTTTTTTGTTTTTGTTTTAAAAAGCTGTCCAGCTCTTTGGTTTTATGGCGTGGGCATCGCTGGTCTAGTCAATAACTCTATTACATTTCCCTATTTCAGATAATTGAAACAAATATAATTTTTGAAATAAATACCTACACACTTACGAATTTGCATTTGTGTTCATTTGTATGAATAGTACTGCACCAACGTTCATTTTGATAGATTATTCTATGACTCACCGGACGTTTTTAAGGCTAATTTCCGGCACACAAATGAATGTACGAGTAGGCAAGCATATTTTTCAGTGAAATCCCAGCATTAATTTTATTGAATATGCAAATACGTAAATTGCATAGATCTGTTTTTAGTTTGCTTGTGATTATACTTGTATATTTACTTACTGCCATCAATAAGCATTGATTGACATATGTATGTGCATATACATAGTATATCTATGAGGTATGTCCATGTATCTGATTGACATAAAGAGTGTGCCAGTATGTACTGACGTTGATGCACATTCAGCCACACCAGCAACTTGAATTTCGGCGATGACAAAATGAAAATATGTTATTTTGCATAAAGGCATAAATAGAATACATACTAGGGTGTTAGATTATTCGAATTTTTTCCAAAATCGGTTTTTGAGTTATTCGAAAAGAGGTAATTAGAAAAAAAAAACGGTTAGACCGGTTATTTGAATAACACTTAGGGCCGGTTGTTCAATGTCTGTTTATCACTACTTGCCAGTTAAACATCGTTATCGACATTATCGACTCCCTGCAAATAACATGTGATCGATAAAGCAGTCGATGTGCTTAATCGGAAGCTGTACCTCCGATTAGTGTTAACCAGACTTTGAACAACCGGCCCTTACAGTTAGTCGGAAATGAAAGCCTAAAATGGAATAAAACTATTAAATTTATTTTATTTAAAGGAGAAACAAATGGAATGAGTCCAAGGCGGCAGCACTAAATATTTACAAGGTTTGGAAACAACTGATTTTTTGCTTCGTTAATTGTTAAAAACCTTAACTTTGACTTTTTTTCTGAAGCTCATATTTCAATAAATTGTTTAATGATATATCATCGGGTTTTGAATAGTTCTGATTGAATCATTTCGTAAATCAAATATTCAAGCGGAAAGACTAGGCTCCGCACTAGAATCAGACGTGGTAGAAAATAAAAACGTGTTTTAACGAAAGAGGAGGCCTCCCTCTTCCCCTGCTACCACCAGCGGGTTTCGAGTCGAATACTTTCAGTGCTGGAGCGTCTGTATCCATTCGAACGGCATGACTAAGCTAGCGGAGCCGCTGTACTTTAATTCTCAGCACAATGTCCACGTCATTGTAAAGCTCGTACAGCTCATCGTTAAATCGTCTGCGATACTTGCCATTGCCACCTCGTAAAAGCCCATAAATCTTCTGTAGAATCTTTCTCTCGAATACTCCAAGGGCCGCCTCATCGGATGTTGTCATTTTCCATGCTTCTGCGCCATATACCAGCATGGGCATGATGAGTAACTTATAGAGCGTGGTTTTCATACGACGAGAGAGGACTTTACTTCTGAATTGCCTACTCAGTCCAAAGTAGCACTTGTTGGCAAGAGTGATGCTCCGTTGGATTTTAACGCTGATATTATTATCGGTGTTAATGCTGGTTCCCAAATAAACGAAGTTCTCTACTGTTTCGAAATTATAGCTGGCAACATTGACCTGGCTGCCGAGGCGCGAATGCGCTGACTGATTGTTTGATGAGAGGAGGTACTTCGTCTTGTCGTCGTTTACCACCCATTCGCGTTGCTTTCTTATCCAACTTGGAAAAGGCAGAACATATCTCGCGTTTTTTGATACCTATGATATCGAAGTTATCAGCATACGCCAGCAATAGCACGCTCTTATAGCAAGTTCTTCCAGAACGGTTAAGTTCTGCAGCTCTTATTATCTTCTCCAGCATCAGATTAAAGAAATCACATGACAGGGAATCGCCTTGTCTGAAACCTCGTTTGGTATCAAACGGCTCGGAGAGGTCCTTCCCAATCCTGATGGAGCTGGTGGTATTGCTCAACGTCATTTTACACAGCCGTATTAATTTCGCGGGGATACCAAATTCAGACAACACGGCGTATAGGCAACTCCTTTTCGTGCTGTCGAAAGCGGCTTTGAAGTCGACAAATAGATGGTGAGTGTCGACCCTCTTTTCTCGGTTCTTCTCCAAGATTTGGCGTATAGTGAATACCTGTTCTATGGTGGATTTACCAGGTCTAAAGCCACACTCATAAGGCCCAATCAGTTCGTTGACGATGGGCTTCAATCTTTCACACAATTCACTCGATAGGACCTTATTGCCTATGCTTAGAAGGCTGATACTGCGGTAGTTGGCGCGTATGACGGGATTGCCTTTCTTGTGGATTGGGCAGAGCACACTTAAATTCCAGTCGTTGGGCATGCGTTCATCTGACCATATTCTGCATAAGAGTTGCACCTTATCAGCTCTTCGCCGCCGTACTTGAATAGCTCAGCTGGCAGGCTGACTCTTGCGTCCCGGTTCGCTCACTCTGGGCAACGTGAGCAACCCATGTGCGAGATGCGGTAACCAACCCTGTTGGAGCCTTGGGTCACCGCAGAAAGAGAGGGAGTTTCGGTGGGGCCTCTCCGACTTATTCGGTTTAAGGGCCCACTGGAGTCTGCAGCGTCTGTTTACCAGGAGGTGCGGCTGCAAGAGGGCGTCTGTCTTGGAGCAAGCGCCCCGCTATATAAATTTGTATTTGGTTGAAATACCACCAACCCCCCAGAAATGGGCTGTGCGCAGGCTTTGGGAACCGCCACGTAAAAATAGTTTCCAGTGAATAAAAAGACAAAGCCTCGGATGATACCCCCTTTTTTATTTCGACCAATAAATGCATATGTATCTAATAAATTGAGTCTACAAAGCTTCTCATTAGCACTCTTCTTTCTTATTATTAAATTATTAAATTTAAATTGCTAAATTATTACTCTTTCACTTATTTCTACTCAACTCATCGACTTGAGGTAGAATCCATCAGACACACTGAATTACTATTTATACGCAGATTTTGTCTTCGGAAAAATAAGTAAAAATTTAATTAATTAAAAATTTTGAAATTTGCCATTTTTTGACACCTTAACAGCTTCTTTTTTTTTCAAAAATTAGACGTGCTACAAAAATTTTGTTAATGTACTTGAAATCAGCATCAAAGAAATATTTAGCTAAAATGGTAAATTTGATTGAAAAACTTAATTAAAAAAAATTTTTTTTGGAGCTAGGGTGCCGGACACATATTTATTACCGGGCCCGGATTTTCTCTCGACGGCCGTGAGTATGTATGTAGGTTTTTCAAATTAAAACAAGTCAATGGGCATTGTAATTAATACAACACATTTCGTTTGGCTGCATTTGCGGTTGAAGCATACGCTTCCGCACAGTTAAAAAAAAATTCTCGGAAGGAACTTGATAGTATTTAAGAGCAAAGTTGATAGCAAAAATTAAGTTTGCGCATTCAGAAAATCTAAAAGTGTAATTTATTTACAGCGAAATTTAAGATGCGGTCGCATAAAAATATACATTTAAATATTAGATGAAAACCCGGTTTATTCGATAAGAAAAAACTCCGGTTTATTCGATATTCGTAAAATCGCGATTTCAAAAAAGCCGGCCGAAAAATTTGGAAAAAAACCGGTAAAAGCAGGTTAAGAAAAACCGAGTCTTCACCCTACTATATGCATATACAAATACATATGTGTGCAAGCTTCACATTTCGTTTCAGGAAAGCTGATATTATATTTTGCATATGCAGTTACTAGATATAAATATGTACATATTAGATTCGTATCTGCATAATGCTTTGTTGTTTCGTTAAGTTTGCTTAAAAAAGGGTACTATTAATTAGTTAGTAATTGATGAATAAACATTTATGTACATATAGAAATCCGGTGGTGTTATATATCTTCTTTACTGTGTTATTTGTTAAGCGTTTGCATTAAATTTGTGCCGGATATTAAACTCATTAACACACTTACTATAAATACATACATTTATCAACTAATTTAGGTACTTAATTGAACATCGTTTTCACTGAAATTTATAACATAAATAAGAGATGATAAACTAGACATTGCAAATTAGTGAGAAATTTCATAAACCTATACGATTTTGCAAGACTGTTTCAACCTAAAGTAGTAGTCAGAGAACTTTTCTGTTGGCTCAATTTTTGTTGGGTTGAATCACTGCCCCACTAGATGGGCGTCGAGGTTCAGTTTACGATTGCTTTGGGCGGAGTGTTATTGAGAGTCTCCATTTCCAAGCAGCTCGGGTAGATAGAGGTCAACCGGTAGCACGACAACTCGGCGGAGTTCCAAAATTGATCGCGTGGTTTGAAGGTTAGAAAGAGCTGATAGCCTAAAAGGGCGGTGATCATAGATAATTTTTAAGTCGTTGGCAACTTGGTAATGGCCTTTAAGCGGAGCCTATCCGGTTCCGGATTACTAGCTAATCGTACATCTAGAATCGCATTGAGCGATTCCTAACTTCTCATCGCCCAGTTTCTTCATTTAATTTTCAGCTGCCCTAGGAAAGTAGGGTTCCTAGAGTGAATTACCTAAACCTAGAGGACTCGTGGCGACCTTACAGATTTTTGCAGTATTTATTCCAAGAAAAGCGCTTAACTTTTCAAATCTCGGATGGTTTTGTTGATCCCAAGTCCAAGCGTCTGGCTGAAGTCATAAAATCAGGGAGGTCTCTGTCCACCACGTTTGGAGGGCAGAGGAAACGAGCCTGCACTGCCGCTGTTACAAGGTAGAATGAACAGGCGCTTCATTTATGGAAACCTGTATTTGCCTGTTATCTGAGAAGGAGTTATAGCTTAGAACTCTCTAAACAGGGTTGCGAAGACACCAGATAAAGTACCTCATCCCTGATACCCGGTACTAGGGTGGAGTAAATTTCCCAGTTGAAAATACCTAAATCTGCGTTTAGTGTCGAATTTAAGAGGCCCCCAGCTCTAAAGAGTCCGAACTCCCCCAAATTGTGTGCTGTAAGTTATCGGCGGATCTAATAGTGACACCGTCCTTCCTATCAAAGAGATGACCAATGCTGATGACCGACCCCGATTTCAAAGGGGGCTAAGTATAAGTGCTCTCATTGTCTGACAGAAGGAATTTTACCTCCATGCTTACTGAGCTATCCTCCGCCTAAGCCGTTCCGTTAGCCAGCCCTCACGAATAGGCGGCTCATTCCCCTGGGTTTGGGTTGGAAGACTTTCATGATTAGAATAGGGAGGAAGTCAATTCCGAGATCTCGTACGAAAGAAGAAATTCCTCTTGTTCACAGTATGGTTTCCTCCCAAACCTCTCCAACTAGAGCTAATGCAGATGGAAGTGGAAGCCGACCGTTATTCGGCGCACACTGCAAGCTTTAACACTCCTTGATGCCATCCGGAACACTCACAGCGCAGCGGTGGTTCAGACAGAGTTCTTCTTGGCGATCCTCATAAAGACGTCGGATATGGCGCCCTCTTCTCAGCCCTATTCAATGATGTCAAGGACGATGGAGTTCGCCTACCTAGCGACTTTGCTTTACAACTAGGCATTTCGTCAGTCCTGGACTTCTTCAGTAGAGAGGTTTTCCCCCTTTAACGACCCTTTACTTTTGACTGAAATGATACGGATTGCGTCTGCACCCCAGAAGCTCTCTCCTGAGTGTCCTCTTAGCTGAATATAAGTACCCCTATGTCACTACAGTACTCCGGAATTTCGATAGTCATGAGGCGGTCAGCATTGACCCTCTCACCTAGGCCAGTGCGCCATTTGGGCCTAGCGGTCGAAGCTTTCATATCTCTAGCGAATAGCCCTTTGGTGGTACTGTCGGTACTGATCAGCGCACCTTTCATGTGAAGGCTATGGCCATTGTGGCTGACTGGCTAGATGTTAGTACTACCACTCCGTAGGACGTAGGTCCCTGGTCTCAGCAGCAACTAAATTAGAAAAAGTTTTTTGTAACGAAGGTACAAGGTATGTTTTTTATTTATTTAAAAATTTTACATTCGTAAACGTCAACAATTTGTTAAACGTCAACACCCGCGGTAAAACCGCCGTTTCCCGAGTGCACTGTATACTAAATTAAAATGCTTAAGGTGTGACAACGATAGACTCTATATTGTCGTTGTCCGATTGTGAAAACATGCATAACTACGTGTAATTGAAAAATTTATCATAATATGGGTGTCAGACGAAAGAGTTTTAAGAAGGTTGTAGTATAAAAATATTTGAAGGGGATTTTCACCTGTTTAAAAAGTAAATTCAAATTATTTAATAAGGTAAATGAATTAAATATTACAATATGGGTATCAATGGACATAGTTTTGAAAAGGCTTTTTCTCTAAATTGCACACAGGAGAGTTGTCACCTATTGAAAAAGTCAAATTCAACTTGTATTAAGGAAATTACGTAATTGAAATATGTGTTACAGTATCGGTTTAAGAAGGTTTGACCTACACCTAATGTAACCCGCAGGATTCTCATACACTCCGCAAAGCGGGTAGGGGAAAACTAGCACATACATACATAAATTGACAAGCATCATTCAACTAGGAACCATTTTCCCCTATGTCTCAAATTTGGTATTTTGTTGAGTTTTTTCTTCCGATAGGTGGTGCAGGGGTTGGGCTGTACTAAGAAAAAATTCATGGAGTGTTCTATGTATTTAAAAGTATGCCTACGCAACGACGTAAACGGTAATGATTGTAAAGCCATATTTTGAAATGCGAGTTTAAGTAGAATAAACTTCACTTTCAAAGACATTGAAAATTTGAGGATTATTTGTGCTGTCAACCGGTAAATACGGTATCAATTTACAACACGAAAAATATGCTGAAGCATGCCACCCAGCAGCTGATAAAGATGTTGCTCATTATCTAATTAAAATAAGACCAAAAATCGCCGAGACAAAAATAATGTCCGCTGTCTTTGTCGCCAAAGAAATTGAAAGAGTTAATGAATATGAAGTGAGTGCACGAAAGCCAAAGGCAAGAAAATTGTGCATATTTCGAGTATTTGACATTAACCATGTAATATTTGTGGCTAGATTTAAACACTTTTGCTGTCCTGGCAGTTTTAGGTGGTGAAAAAGGTGGAGAAAAACACTAAGCAGCGTTTACAAAATTAAATGATTTCTTAATTGGCGTTGTCATTTGCGGTGGTGTATTTTCGCCGTGGGCTGTTGCACCGCAGAAACATCTGCCTTTTGCTTAAATTCATTCTCGTTATCTTTTTTGCGCTTTAACCGCTTTATGATTATATGTAGAGCTCTTAGTAATTAACTACACTTTTAACTCTTTTTACATAGCAACAGGAATACTTTCTACCACTTTATGTGCCTATGTTATGTTACAACTGCAACGCGAGGTAAGAAATATTATCTGACATTTACTGTAAAAGCATATTTTTAATTATAATTTTCATTAAAGTGCCATAGGCGAAAAAGTGATTCTCACCAACTTCGGCTGTTCCCTACACACCGCATGCCTTGTGCCATGCCTTGCGACGCTTAGCAGTTATTAGGCATGGCATGCGTTAAAGTTGGATGGCAGTAAATGATATTCCACTTAACCAACTGCGGAAGCTGATAAATGAGCAATTCCCACCGCTACAGCTGGCGGTGTCTTAATTTGACTTACTTTTAGAAGCTGTTTGGTGCTTTGTCTTACGAACCTTAGCAGGGATGCTGTGGCGTCAGATGATCTCAATCGTGAGGAGGAGATTCTGCGCTTTCATTCAGTGTAAATGTTACTTCAAAATTTTAATGGGCGTCACCTCTCGCCACCTCTAACTTGATTATAATTAAAGCCGATTGTTAAACTTTATAATTTTCAAGTGTATTAATTAATATACATATGCTTTGTGTTGATGACGGAATATGTGGGTGCTAGGTATTCAATTACAAAGCGCTCCTTTTTCTTGTGATTATTTAATTTTTTATGCAGTTAACGTGTTAAGGGGAATGCTCTAAAAATTTGGCTAAGTCTTCATAATGGAATTAAATGAATTTGTTACATAAATGAAGTAAATCGGAAATACTAAAGAGGCCATTAAGACTTACTCAAATAGAATATTTATTATTTTCACAGTATTTGGGAAATGGGAGGTCGTCATGCCAGCAGGCTGTTCAGCATTAACTCTTGTGCGGAAACCCAAAAGCTGCACCGTATAATAGAAACCTAGGTACAAATATAACAATGGGCATTTGAATGAATTTATGTACAAATTACTTTGTTTTGAGATATTCACACGTTAGGCATTTGTAAAGAGATGTTCCTCTTTTATTTTGTGTGTGTGTGTATGAATGCGAATGGTTAAAACTTCTTTGAGTTTTCATAAAGTTTGTATACAAAATGTTCATAGGTACATTTATACCTGGAATTCTGTTCTAGGTCATACTCTTACAAATATTAACAAAAGTATACTTTGAAAAAGTCTATAGAACCTGGGAATAGTCAAGGTAGATTACAAAGAGATTGTTTTAGGATGACATGAAATTTTAGCTATCCACTGGAATGATAAAACACTTCTTTTAACGTTTAAAATTGGCTATAGGTACAGCTGTACCTGGGCTTCCGCACAAGGGTTAATAAATTTAATACGCCTGACAGACGGGCACGCTTATCTGAATAAACAGCCTGTTTTTGCACTAACTCATGCGCTAGTACAAAATGCACGAAATTTCCGATTTCATGCTGGCAACGCTGTCGGTCATGTCGTTCAAATGGACAGAAACGCTTCAACCCTGAAAGTATTCAACGCGGGTCGCGATGCTGGTAACAGAGAAAGAGTGAAGCCTCCTTGGCGATGGAATTTCCAATTGGCGTCAGAAGAAAATGACTGGTGTGCTTTGCTGGTCTCGGCCGAAATCACTTAGGCGGTTACAGCTCCAACAAGAAGAAGAAGAAGGTATATGTAACAAAAGCGTACAGATAATAAAAGCTCGTAAAACTTTCTTAAAAATATGTGTGAAACATTCTACCGCAATTTACCACACGACTTGTTAGGTATTAATGACTACCTCGAGAGCCATACAAAACAGCTCACATTGTAATTTATATAAAAATTCAAAGGTGGGTAAGAGCTTTTTGTGTGGTTATCCCATCTGGAATTGGATCTAGAATTAAAATATGTTCCTGTGTTGTTATTTATGTGACGTATTAACATTTATTTTCAACAGAGTTACTGAGCTCAGTATTATTTCCAGCATTGCGATTGATAATAAAAAAACGTATTTCTTAATCACAAAGACGCTTATGCAAGTATTTTACTAATATACACCTGCGGCCGCGCATAACTTACCACATACGATTTTGCATATTTCTATAATTTTTAGAGTTCCTACTGCACCCAGCTTTTCGAAATTTAGCATTCAGATTTGGCAGATATTAAGTAATTTTTTAGTAAAATTTAGTGCAGTTAGAATAATAAGTTTTTTTTTAAATAAAAAAATTAAAAAAAAAATATAAAATTTTTAGGAAAATGTGATTCATTGATTTCACTTGAATATTGTCAAATCCCTTCCCCATTTTTTATAAAAATGCTTGTAATATCTCAAACTAAACTTTAAGTAACACTTGTAAGGAGTTGATCCATGATCAGACGAAGTGTACGAAGCGAATTGTATTCCTTCAGAAGTTGACGAAAGAGAATTTATCAAAAGTTTGTTTTTAATTCAATCGCCGATCACACTCTCAGAAAGGCTCTTCAATGCCATTTACTCTTTGGATTATATTGAGGTAGTTTTCGATTAATTTCATACTACAGATGTTGAATGGGACTTAAGTCTGGGAAATTTCCCATGCGATTTATTCGAGATCCAGAAAAGTTTTTATCACCTCTTCATTTTACTCCACAAACATAAGCATATATCAAAAATTACTTTCTAAACCTAAATTGCATATTTTTCTTAAGGACTTGCTACTGAAAATTTTTGAATAAAAGCGTTTTAAAAAACACTAAGTATATTCGGATTTAAATAAGTATTATGGGAATGTTTTTTTTTATATATTTCATTGATGGCATTATGAGGTCCCAAGAATATTAAAATATTCTAACGGGCCGAATCTACCCTATTATGAAATATACCAAAATTATATTTTGTTGATCTTATCAATCAATGAATCATATTTGCCCAAAAATGGTATTTCGTTCATTTATTTGATATAAAAAGCAAACTTATTATTTTAATTGAACTAAATTTCACACGTATTGCTCGAATATCTGTTAAATATGCTTAATTTGAAAAAGCTGAGCGACATCACCATTTTTGAAATACTGTTACTTTTTTAATTAAAAAATCGGACCTTTTCATATGTTTTCTTTAATTGCATGTACAAATAAAACTATATTTTTTTTACTTTTTCTGCAAAATACTTCCAAATAATAGCTTTACCATATTCAATTACAATGTAGTTAAAAGATATTAACGAACCACGCTAAAATTATCGCTGCTTATTTTAAGAGAATTTTGATTTTTGTTGCAGAAAATTCATATTAAAAGACATTGCAGACTATTTGGATGAGTAAAAGTATAAAGAGAACCAATTCGCTGAGAGAATTTCGTCGGGCGGAGCGATGCCGTCGGGTGACATTCGCTACAACATTTCGCCCAGTAAAATAGAACCGAAACGAAACAGCGGATTGACAAATAAAAAACATAAAATTACCAAAGCGAAAAGATGAATACTCAAATTGTCCTATTCTTCTCCTTCTTGATAAGTATCTGCTCGAAAAGTAAAGAAAAAAGCTTTTTTATCACTGATAGCTGATTTTGTCGACCAGCGGTAGAGGCAAAATTAAGAATAAATCTATTCTCGCCGAATTTCGTCAGACGATCTTCGTTCTCTCTTTGGTTGTGTGCAATCTCATACACTGCAGTGTGTTTTAATTTTGACAGCGAACTTTCTTCCGACGAAGTTCGCTTAGCGGATTGATTCTGTTTTTACTTTAAGACGGCAATGATACATTATTTTGCCAACAAATAGACGACATTTATATTGACCCACCTAATGAAGATAGAGAACTAAGTGATGAAGACAATGTCAGCGAAGATGTGGGTAGAATTATTGGCGGTGTATGTCGAAATCAATTACAACGAAGGGTGTGAGATTGTGCTAAAGAATGGTGAGCACGTGGATTCTGCTTCAATGGTGGACTCATGTGACGTTGAGGGAAACATTGAATCAGCACTAGCGGATCTTCTAGGTGATGAATCTCATAATGTAGAACAGCAGCTTTACGAGCATGTGAAATCAATACTTCTACAGTCCGTAAGTGGAAAAACTACCAAGGAGACTATACAAGCCAACAAACAAAAGTCATCTGAGGAAAATATTCCAATCGCTTCTGTATCTAGCAGGTGAAGAAGGGTAGAATGTATTCCGTCTGAAGAACCTCTTCAGATTAAAGACACTGTGTTTAATTGGTAGAAGGAATGTAGAAATGATCCGATGCCTTTATTACCGAAAGCAAAGTACAATGATTGTGTTGGCCTGCAGCCTCACGAGTTGGTTGAATTTTTATTTTGACTGGCATGCCGGAATCGTCATGAAAAGTAGACCGACATTCCAGAACTTTTCACTGGAATGAGTTCATGCTAGTGCCTGTTTACATTATGGCAGTAGCTGGAACGGCTAACTGGAGTGGCATGATACCGGCATAACGTGAACGGGGCATTATGGGAAACCCAACTGGGTAGAGAGCGGGAAAATTACCGAAAATCAAATAAAAAAAAAGTTACGAGTGGAAGGATTTACATGCAAGCAGTCAAACTGAATATGAGAATAAAAACTTGTAATAAAATTCCAGCAAAATGAATGCAAGAAGGATATAACAAAAACGATTCAACACATTATGACACTAGAAGAGCAAGTGTCCACATTTGTGACACTTGTTTTTAATGAGCAATAGCAGCAGAAGGTGCCTGCTGATGGTAAGTACTTTAAAAATGTCAACAACTTATACAAGTGCCATTATAAATTGCTGATTGCTGATTACTGTTTGTCTGTATGTGTTCCTTAGTGTTGGCTATTATATTTAATTTAATTTCTCTGCGGGCAACTGTTTCACAATATTCACCTTCATTCTTCCATTTGACGTACTTGAGCTGTCATCTTGACCTCTTGACCTTAGTTCACTTATCTACCGTGTTTCTGCCTCAGTTCTTCAAATTTCGTACCACAAGCCCTTAACTTACAATTAAACGTTAAGATTTTAATAAACTACAAACTTATTGCCAATTGTCACAAATGGCCAGAAGTTATGAATAAAATAAAGTAAGTAAAAAAGATGGGATGTAGAGTAAAAAATTAACGTGTAATTGGCGGCCAAGTTTTCGGGTCACGATACTTATCTACAAGTACCAGTGGTTGTCAGCTTGTTTGCGTGCACAAGGCATTTAAACAGTGTGCGGCTAGTTGGCAGCCGGACGGGCGTATGAGTGACGGCGATTAAGTATTGTGCCTGCAGGGTCAGCTGCTAGACGCGGTGTGTAAACGTCAACTCATTTTACCGTACGAAATGCAAATTGCCGGCGACTGTTGGTGTGCCATTAACTTTTTTGTGGGGGTTCTTGCTGTTGTGCGTTAGCAAAATGAGCTGAAATTGCAAATTGCTTGATGAAGTGATGAATTTTATGGTAAGTAAAGAGAGTAAATTCAAAATGTGCGACGTTTATGCAGGTATAATTTGCTCGTATTAAAATATGTTGGAAATAAGTTCATTTCTTAAGAGGTATTTGTCTGCGGGTGTTTAAAGCCACTTGCCACCATTCGACGGAAACACGTCATACTGGTGGAGGTAAAAATGGTTCTTAACTCTTCACGCTCATATATTACTTTACGTTAATCGAAAATGGGGCTAAATTGCCGGTTTTTTATTGGGTGTTAAATATAGTCTTACGTTTTTGGTTTGTTAAAAATAAAATTTTTGTTAAACATACAAATATTTATGTGGCATAATGATACCAAGCTACATAAATATGCGCCATCAGAAGCTATGACTTTTGCCCATCTATCAGGCGGTTTGCAATTCAATTTCTGAAGGAGTGCTCCTCTTTGTCTCCAAACCAAACTTTAAAGGGTATGAGAGAAATTCGTTCCAAGATAAATCATCTTACTACCCTGTTGGAAAAATCAACCCACACCCGGAAACAGAGATTTCTGAGTGGGTTTAAGCGAGCTAGTGAAGAGGTGGTTGGTGTCGAGTTTGGGAAGTTTTGAAGTTATCCCAGAGTAAAGCGGTTTTTTCGCGGCATCTAAAGCTCTACGCCTACTAACATCGATGGGGCGCGAATTTTGGATATACTTTCTAGGAATGCCGTTGATGGCATCTCCATCCCTGCATAGCAAGCGAGCAGTAATTGCTACCTCAACATAAATTGTGCTCCCTAACCAGAATCAATTGGGCTCCGCCATGTAAGTTGACATCAGAAAGAACCCCGTTGCTGTCCAGAGTGCGGTTTTTTGTCGAGTCTGTAGCTTTGTCCACCGCGTACTAAAAGTCCCCGTTGACCAAACAGGCGCCGCATAATTTAGCATGAACCGACCAATTTTCCTGCACATATGTTTTGCCAGTAATGGTTCTTTGTGATACTGACGAACCATTTGAAGTACCGTTGCAGGTTTTTCACTTATTGACAATTGTGGTTGTAAGCGCGAAAAAAGAGAGCACGCTGTCTTCCCCATGATCAATCGAACTTCGTCGCTGGTGAAAGTCCACACCGTTTTTGGTAGTTTGCGCCGCCTTCTGATCACTCGAGGTTTGGCCTTACCCACTGAAGGCATACGGGGCTCTTTTCTCTTGAGACCGCTGTGTGCACTTTTTTATAAAATGTTCTAATAGAGCCACTGTGACGAAAACATGTATGGAAATTTACTAAATTCAATAGATTTTTCATATCTGCTTTATATTTTAGTGTTTTAAAACCAGTAGAACCACGTTTAGTTTCAAATACTGATTTCAATTAGGATTAAAAAATACGGGCGCCATATATCCACTGAATTTAATAGTAACTCCGTTTAGTTTGCAAATATGCAGCAACATATATATAGCCGCAACAACTTTCTTAGATTTAACCAGACAAATTTTATAAAAATAGGTGATTCGTTTTTTGTATTAAACATTTAGTATTCTTACGCTTCTCATGGTCTCATATTTCACAGACATTTGTTAAAAAAACTACTTTATGCAATAAATGATTTAAGAGCAATAAGAATAGCATAGGGACAATGACTGCCTCTAGATGGTCAACGTTTGCAGAGCCTTTTATCAAAATTTTCTTTAACAACCAAAAAAAAAATAGGTATACAGATTTATAAGTACGTTGTTCAAGCTATTTTTCAATATTTTTTTTTAATCCTGTTCGAGCAATTATAAGAAATTTTCACTTCACACAAACTTTGCGCTGATCGTTTTATATTTATTTTACTACTTTTCACAAGACCCGCACCTGAAGTGAGATTCACTTCTGCATAAGAGTAAACTGAATAATTATTCTAAAGCAACTACAAATCGCTGCCGTCTATAATTTTAATCGGAAATTTAACAAAGATAGTGAAGTTTGAACGTTCTATTTAGTGCAGGGACCAAAAACAACTGTTAGTTCGAATTTACAAATTGAAAACGTTGCCCAAATTCTGAAATTTAACGAAAAAATTGTTTCATAACAGTTATTAGTTGAGAAATAAAAAATAGACGTTGGGCTTTAACCCTTATCGGTGAAATAAAAAATATTTTTCATCTAATAACTGCCATGAAGCAACGTTTTTGCGATCAAATTTAAAGCTGTTATGTCCCTGATGTAGTGGGATTGGCGGTATTGTCAACTACGCCAACGAGTTTCAGGGCTGGCACTCAGATAAAAAGAGAGTCTCAGATCTGGTAATCCATGCCGAAGGATGCAGTGAAAATTGCCGGCTAAAATAGTTCGCGCATCGTTGCAGGTCCGACGAGGCACCAGACAGTGTTAGAAGTGAACTTTTTTGTGAAAAAATCTAGTATATCGACAACGATAACTCCTAAATTAAAATTAATTTATCAGTATTTTGAAGCTTTTGAGATGAATGGAGGATTTTAAAATATTCACATTTTTTGACTTGAAAACCGTATACAATGACATTTTTAAACATGAAATGTTTTTTCCTTTATGTTCCATTATTCTTTTTAAATCATTATATGTAAAAGAATCGAGTTCAAAAATATATTTTTGGTATACAAAAAATATGTAGTCGTAAAATTTTCGAGTTCTTACTGTAAGTGTTCAGTCAAACTGATGCTACTGTTCTAGGGTTAAGATTTTTTAAAGAGTTCATTACAAGCAGTTTTCAGTTCAAAACAAGAAAAAAAATTTAAACATTTTAATTTTCAATGCCGTTTTTAACGTGAAAAATTAACAGCTGCAACGTGCAATTAGCCAAATCTGGCAGTACGAAGGACACATGACTAGATGTTGCATGTTGTTAGGCGCGCCTGCTATCCTTTTAGAGATTTTTAGCGATCAAGATTAGCGACAGCGAATGTTGGAATCCTACTGCTGCTTTCGAACGCAGTTCACCTAGTTTAAAATTATTGGATCGTATTCCTAGTTCTGGAATATCTATGTCTTGCTGTGCATTGGGTAACCGCTTACGCGCAAGGCTCATTAAGGAGCTCACCGAAGAGAGCTTCTCTGCGACCATTACAGATTTACGCCTGCTTAACTACTGCACCTATAATTGTGACACAGAATGCAAAAAATGTATCGCCGTTTCCACGCACCTCAGTAGGTCATAGCAACAATCAAATTTTTCCGGCATAGTTTTAGGCGCAGCAGTGAAGACACTGTGAATAAGGTGTTAGACGACGATAAAACTATGTTCATATTACAGCACAAATTACTTTGTTTCGGCAAAATAACTTCACATACATAAAATTCGTCCAGACTTGCTTCTATGGTTTCTATATACATTTCATTAGCATGTGTACGTACGAGTGTGTGGTATGTACGTTATTTCAAACAAAACGGATGCATACCTTTAGGCGTTTTTTTTAATCAATTTCCTCAACAGTGGCAGTGACAACACATTTTTTTCTTCGTTTGGTTCTTGATTTATGATAAATTACACTACTCGACAAATTTTGATCAACTTTAGTCTCCAAGAATAAAATAGTCCTTTCCTAAAGTGAAATTTTCTCCTGATTCCGAATATGACTTTCATTTTCTTGTGGCAGATCTAGTTTCCGAGATATCGGCGAAAATATGAAAATTCCCATTTTTGCAGAACACTACTTCATATAGGTACGGCAAAAATTTGTATTTTTCATTTTTTCGTTTTTAACTGTTGAATTATGCATTATACTAATTCCCATAAAAATTTCTTGCCTTTTTCGCCCTCAAGTATCTTCAGTAGTTTGGCCACTATGC
>JAPVRG010223219.1:0-10848 GCA_029783565.1 Rhagoletis cerasi | reverse complement strand
ATTTCGGAGCTGAATATATCCTTCGAATCCGCCTTTTTTTTTCTTTTTTTTAACCAATTTCACACAGTTTTCTCGGTATTCCATGTTTATAACTGAACACGATTGAATAAAACGCCAGTAAATAAATGTCAGCACAAAAAAATTTACATAGGTATATAACTTCAAAAACAAA
This sequence comes from Rhagoletis cerasi, assembly GCA_029783565.1. Classification (NCBI taxonomy): domain Eukaryota; kingdom Metazoa; phylum Arthropoda; class Insecta; order Diptera; family Tephritidae; genus Rhagoletis; species Rhagoletis cerasi. Next base: position 10,676 of record JAPVRG010223219.1, on the reverse strand, counting down.
GTCTTTTTTATCTAGCGAAATCCGAAATGGTATGACTGAAGAGCGTTCATTATCTTTATGAAGACAAATCGTTCTTCGAAAATAGAATGTGCAATTTCTCTAAAAATTTAAATTTATAGAACTGTATAAATTTGCTTGTTGCTGACTAATAGCTCAACAAAAAATTTTTGATAAATCACTCTGATCAAAGAAAATTTATAGAGATCTAGAAGTTTAAATTATTAGAGGATTTTCACTAATCATGAAATTGAAGAGAAAAGAGTATAGAAAAAGAGGCTTATATAAATATGTCTACATGCAGAGCCTTATAAAACCCTTTTAGAATTATTGCTCTTTATTCTGAGCCTTATAAACCCCTTTTAAGAGCCCAGTCTACGAAAAGAGCCTTATAAAACCTTTATAAAACCAGTAGTTCTCCAAACTTAGAGTTGTGTGTTATCCGGGATATTTGGCAACCTTGCTTATTGTACATATTTTAGTACAAATATCGCAATTTTTACTAACTTGTCATTTTTCGACACTAATTGTGGAGGTTTCAGAAGTTTTATTTTTTAGTCGGGTTTTGCATTTGTTAAACAATGCCGAAAGAAAGAGAATCGAGGGATAAATTCTTTCCGCGAATGACGTAAACATCGCCTGACAAACTTAGCACAGATTGACAAGAAAATCCAATTTGCAAAATCTACAACATGGTCGGGTCTGGAACTAAAATAGTAAAAATCGTAAAAGGAACGAGAGTATTACGACAAATACGATTCGGTTTTGAAAGTGAATATTTATTGGCTATAAAATCTTTTACTTATTGAAACATACTGATTGTTTTTTTCCACCGTATTTAAGCGCCTAAAAACGAATTTTACACGCATATTTTTGTCAGCCCTGATCATAACTCAAAAAATCGAAAATCAGAAAAAAACAACCTTAAGGTTTTTTGTTACTTTTTTCCACATTGAACAAAAAAAATATATTAACTAAAAAATATACCAGGTATACTCCAAAACTTTAATACAGAGAAAAAAAACTGTCATCAAACCTTACTTAAGCAAAGTTGAAATAAGAAAAGAACATAAAAAAAGATCTGACAGCAATTTCTGCAATTTCTGCAATTTTTGTATGTATGACGTTTTACCAGCAAACGAGCAACACGTACTACATACATATCATACATTGTTCAAGCATTAAAATTCTGAAAATAATATTTTTTTTTTTATCGATTAGTTATAAATCGTTTTTGGCACGAAACCAGAAACGCAACGAAAATACGCAAGCCGGCAAATGGAAAGAGAATAATGAAGCACTTAAGAAATAGACACAATACTATTTCTGTGAGGGAGAAAGGCAACTACTACTGTACGTATTACATATTTCGCAAAACACATGTATCTACTGCAATCACCTTGAAATACACAACAGCCAATGAGCGTGCGTTCGTCAAAAATTAAAATAAAAGATTTGTTAATTTAAAAACCAAAGCAACACAGCCATTCGTGAGATTTATTTATAAAAATGGAAACGAAAGAGTTTACGCTATTTAGTAAAATTCATGTGAATGTTGAGAGTGTGCTATTTTGTCTTATGAATTTCGCTGCCATTTGATTATGCTGGTTAACTACATACATTAGGGTGTTCCAAAATTTTTTTCCCCAGCCAACTCCCAGAAGTGAAGAATATCGAAAATATGGAGACCCGTATTTTTTTATTTTGAAATCGGTTAACATTTACCCGTGAGGCCGGGGCTTTGAAATTTTCAGTATATGTTATATGGAGAAAGTACATTTTTTTGTAGAATTGCCACAAAATCGTTACAAATAAAGATTTTTTGATCTAATAAAAATATTACCCTTCAGAAATCTTCAAACAATAAAAGTATGATGAATATTTAACTTTAAAATTTTATTATCTATTTTTTCATAACCGATAATCTCATCTCTTATTTACACAAATTAGTATTTTATGTGTTCGTAACCACATCACGAACGTTTTGAAAAAAATTTGGTAAAATTTTCGAGTTGAATTTGCATCCTAGTTCTATTTCTGGAAGATTTATGAAGGGAAATATATTTATTCGATCAAAAAATTATAATTTTTACACATTTTATAGCAATTCTAAGAAAAAATGTATTTTCTCCATGTAAATATATTGAAAACTTCAAAACACCGGCGGCGCGCTTAAATATTAACCGATTTCAGAATTATAAAATACGGGTATCCTTGTTTTCCATTTTTTATAATTCTAGGGGTTGGCAGCAAGAAAATTTCAAGAATTTGATTTTCCTGTGTATACATGCATTTTAGAATATTTTTATACAGACTGGCGTCATAAACAGTACTAATTACTTTTCTCCACCAGTCACAAGGAGGCATAGAAGGTTACATATCTGATTAAAGAAGAAAGTGGGAAAGCGTAGTGAAGGAAATTTAGAACTTTTAGACGGTTTTTGCCAACCTAATTACCGAGAAGTGTGTAGCTGAAATAAAATCAACAGTACCAGTAGGCCACCAATATATGTATGTATATATATATTCATATCCTCTGCTTATAGTTATTTTTTATTCAAAAAAAAAACTAATAATAAATTAGCCCAAGTACATACATTAGCACATTTAGCACATTTCTGCACGCTCACGCACATACACAATTAAGTACCACCAAAGTTTTGTCAATAATTACAAGACAGTCATAATAGACTAACCACCGTTACTTGTCATAAAACTTTAAATGCGACAATTTATCGTTAAGCGCCTAATTGCTGTAGCAAACACAGTTAAAAACCAACAACAAAAACAAAAAACTATAATAAATGTAAGACATAAAAAGCACTCAATAAGCCTCAAACCATTTCAATGCTGCCATGAAAACTGAACCTTGACGCATACTACTTACGAGAAGTTCAAACTTTTAAATATTTTGTAGTTGTTGTTGTTGTTAGGCTATTTTCTACCGAAATGCGCTGCGCTCTACTCCTGACAAAGTGTCATAAACAGGCATGGGCAGAGAACGAGCACACGCTCAAAGAGCATAAACAATGCGTGTACGTATACAAGCAAGAGCGTAACGATGAGTACGCGACAGCATGCGAAATGAATTAGGCACACTAACCCATTCTCACTTTTAGCTCACGCTTGTTTGTGGTAGTGCCCACCTCTGGTCATAAACATTCACCGAATGTAATTACTCAAGGAGAGGCGAAGTGCTAAAATGATTTTAGTAAAAGGAAATCAAAAAGAATATTCGACATTTATGGGAAGTATTCCGAGAGAGAGAGAGAGAGAGAGAGAGAGAGAGAGAGAGAGGGAGAGGCGAGGAGGAAAGAAATTGCACTAATACTTAATAAGAATAATAATTTTTTTAAACAGAATTTCTAAGATATTGAGAGAGGTGTTAGATAAATGTATTAAATCTGGTATTGGTAATGGTAATGACAACGACAATGGTAATGGTAATAGTAATCGAAATGGTAATAGTAAAAGAAATTTAATTGTAATGGTAGTGGTAGTGGTTATGGCAATTGTAATAGTTAAGGTAATGGTAACGGTAATGGCAATGGTAATATTTATCATAAAGGCAAAGGTAATGGTAATGGTAATGGTAATGGTAATGGAAATGGTAATGGAAATGTTAGGGGTAACGATAGTTGTAATTGCAATGGTATTGGTAATGATAATGGTAACGGTAACGGTATTAGTAATGGTAAAGTTTATGGTAATAGTAACCAAAAGTTGTAACAGTAATAATTATGGTAATGGTAAAAGTAAGTAATGTTAATGGTAGTTGCAATCATAATTGGTAACAATAAGGGTAACGGTAATTCTAATTGTAATGGCAATTCCAATAGTAATGGTAATGGTGATGGTAATTGCAATTGTAACAGGTATTGGAAATGGAACTTAAAATAATACAGTACATAAATCAATTTCCATTTTACTGCCTTTTTAAATGTCATAAAATTTAAATTTCAAAATACATATGTACATATCTACATTTACATATGTATTTGTTTTTTATATCTATGTACATTTGTATTTAAAATTCGCCTTCCCTCCCAGCCTATTTCATATTCAATGTTTGGTACATTTGATTGACAAATCATGCAAACGACAGCGTCAACGATTGACAGCTGCTTGACAGGTGGCTATGTCTGATCGAATGAGGCGTGACTTGAGCATAAAGAAAAATACAAAGCGAGCAGTAAAGTAAATCAAATATCACGGAAATTAGTTTCGCAGTTTTTGAAACGCTGAAAGTAATAAGTAAGCGAACAATTTTTATTTCAAGGTTAGAGCAGAGGGAAAAGTATATGTAGATATGTATGCATCTATGCGAAGCTGGCAAAACTGAAATGTTGCTCATGGAAATTTTCAAAATAATAGGACCATAAAAAATTGTCAAAAACTTTTTTGTATTACCCCCAGTTTCACGAAAACAATTTGAGTGAAAAATTATTATTTCTTATTTGAAGGGGGAAATCATTTTTCACTTATATGTATATCTGGCAGTTAGTTTTACTTTACTTAAATATTTTGTTAGTCACTTTATTAAAGATAAGTTTTAACTTTTAGCCACTTTTTCTATTCCTACAATTTCTTTTAGCCTTCCATGTCGCATAATCAAGTACATACAACGTACATTTCCGACTTGATCTAACTACCTACATATGTACATGTACTCGTACGATTTATCGCCAATGTTCACCTACGTCAATGACAAAAAAATTCAAACGCACCTTTAGCACATTTGCGCCTTCGCAATAAAATAATATTTATTCATTAGCATGCATTGCAAATTCATTGAAATGCATTTTATTGCAATGCCTAACAAGCTGCAATACGCTTTCAATGCTACTAGCGCTTGCCGTTGCAGCGGAATTGCAAACAAAAAAGAAAAATTAAAATTCATTAGGAAAAAATTGGAAAAATTGAGATTCGTTGAAAGTGTATTTAATTCTACATGTGTAGGATATGTATACAGCAACGGTCAACTAATCAATAACGGAAATCAGGTAGCCGCTTTTGCTAGTTGCTTAGATTTCAACTGGATAAAGAACCTAACCATTCTGGAAAGGGTTTATTGAACAGAGGTTGTAAGAAAATATGCCAGCCCTTTTTGGCTATCCCTCAAGATTTTTCCAAAGCAAAAGCCATAAAGAATTCCAAGGAAAACTTAAAGTAAAATGTCTTAATCATTACGCCGGAGAAAGAAGTTCCGGTGTTGGAGATAAACTTTTTTAAGTGACGTCTGTGAAATAATTATTTAGTAAGTATGCATACGCACTTTCTCTCGAAAATTCAAAGAGCCGCTTCATCAAATGTTTTCATTGTCCATGCCTCTGCGCCATACACCACCCCGGGTCTGATGAATGACTTATAGAGTGTGATTTTTGTACGACGTTAGAGGACTTTACTTCTCAACTGTCTACTCAATGCAAAGTAGCACCTGTTGGCAAGAGTGATTCTCCGTTGGATTTCAAAGCTGACATTATAACTGGCGTTAATTCTTGTTCTTAAATAAACGAAGTCGTCTACTTTTTCAAACTTGTAAGTGTCAACAGTGATGTGGGTGCCAAGACGCGTATGCTCTGACTGTTTGTGTGATGACAGGATATACTTCGTTTTGTCCTCGTTCACCACCAGACCCATTCGCTTGGCTTCTCTATCTAATTCCGAGAAGGCAGAACATGCGTATCCCTTGTTTTTACCGATGATGTCGATGTCGTCGGCATACGCAAGCAATTGTTCGCACTTGTATAGAATTTTCCAACATCAGATTAAATAAAAAAGTTATGGCTGCGATTTCGGAGATCACCACCTCTCCTTATCAGGCTTCTAGACTTCGGCAGCCTTCAACACTTGCCTTTTTCCTTTTTTATCGAATTTCGCGAGGTCTTTTATCAGATTGTAGCTGACAGGATCAGTATTTTATTTAAATCTTCTACACAGGAAATTCCAAAGGTCACTGAGTCAATAAATTTTCATCGTATTTATGTAAAATCGAAGTATTTTTATTTAACCAGAAGAAAGAGCACCTAGTTACCGCGACCAGGAATGATTTGTTATATAGAAAACCCGCTTCTTCTTCTTCTTCTTCTTGTTTGGCGCTGAAACCGCTTAAGCGATTTTGGCCGAGTCCAACAAAGCACGCCAGTTGTTTCGCTTCTGTGCCAACTGACGCCAATTGGAAATGCCAAGTGAAGCCAAGTCCTTCTCCACCTGGTCTTTCCAACGCAGAGGAGGCCTCCCTCTTCCCCTGCTACCACCAGCGGGTTTCGAGTCGAATACTTTCAGTGCTAGAGCGTCTGTATCCATTCGAACGACATGACCAAGCCAGCGGAGCCGCTGTACTTTAATTCGCTGCGAACCCGCTACTTTATTACAATTCCTCTGGGAACACGCTTTCGTTAAAGTTCCTCGCAAGATCCCTTGGCGAAGTGCCATTCAGGTCTTGTGTATTTCTAGGCACAGTCATTCGAGGAAGCGATGTTTGGGCCCCTTCATGGCTTTACAGTGGCACAAAATGAGCTCTGTACTTTACTTTTCTTCGTGGCATAAACTGTGTTTTATATCTCCTTGCTGATATTGCCGGTATGAAGGTTTTAGCTTTTCTGTTAATTTTTGTATTTGTCCATTAATGTTGCGCTGCTTGCTTCATCAAGATTTATTAATTTCGTCTAACGGAACTTCGTGACAGACCAGTGAGATACCTCGAGCTCTAGACCCCCTGTGTATCACCTTTCCTGGCGCGACTATCTGCAACTTTTTTGCCCATGACTTCAATTTATCCCGGTATCCAAAAAACGTAAACCCAGTTCCTGTATGTGAGGAATGCTAAGATCTGAAGGCAATCCCACGCCTCAGACCTAGCTCAGTGGCATTAAACCCATCCTGAAAGACCAAGTTGGTTTGGCTCATGCTGGTTTGAGTAACATAAGCCCATGCTCCGACGACATGGTCGGCTTGGGAGCCATCAGTATATCAGATGTGGCTATCTTTTTGGGGTTTTGGTCGTTCAGTGTTCCAGTTGATTCTCTTTGTGAGAAGTACATTGGAGTTAGATTAATAATTTATACTACGGTAAACAATGTTCCACAAAGCTAACGCGCAGTTCTTCTTATTATTCCATGACCCTAAAAGTGGATGGATGAGCTGTCTCCTTATCCTCACCAGTATCCTCAACGACGTGTTTTATTGTAACCATAGATACTTTCTCTTGATAGGACTGTACATGGAAAGCAGGGCTTTTGGATATATTAACTATTGTTTAATAATTTAAAAGGATTAACAATTACTACGTTTTGCGTTTGTCATTTCACGAAAACATTTCATGAAAGGTAGATAAAATACATGAACTGAAAACATGAAATGGTGTTTAAGCAGGCATTTTTAACTACGTTTCATGAAATGATTTCATGAAATGGCGAATGCATGAACGTAGTAACTGTTAATTACAGTCCGGCTGGAAATGAAAGTGGATTTTTGGCAGGCGATGTACGGTTTTTCTATTATCTATAGAGAGGTAACACTCGCTCTATCCAGCCACAATAAAGCGTTTCTACGTTGAACCTCTTCAGTTTTCGGTGCAGCCCCTGATTTTGTTACACTATTTTTAAAATGGGATTACGGCAAGGTCCTTTCCTATTAATCTAGATAGACTTTTCTTGGAAACTCTAGACAGACCTTTTTTACCCTATTCAATATTTTCCATCCTAGTGCCAGTTCAGGCGGAGCAAAAAATAGCCCTTGCAATAAGAGAACTTTGTCAAGAAACCCATCATAAGTACTTATGTTTTTAGCTTAACTCCGTTATTTATGTTCTAAGCAGCTTTCAGTGACTGTTGAATCGCTGCTCTTAGAATAGCCCAAAAGAAGCTTTATTTTTGTCGCGACTATTTTTAGCGGCACAACTAAAAATTTTCAATGCGCTGTGCCATTTAAAATGGGTGGTCGACGATTGTTTTTAGCAATGCCAAAAATATGCTGTGTAATTAAATTGAATGTGCAAAAGGAAATAACTTATGATGCCACAATGACGTGACAAATTTTAATGCGAAATAATTGTTGCAGGTAAAAATAAACGATTTATTAAATACTAAATTGCCATTTTAGATGCAATTAGAAAAAAGTATCCTAACAAAATTTTCTAAAAATTCCGATTAAAAAGTATGATATTTTGATGAAATTTTGTTAATTTTTTCTTTAATTTAGTATAAAGTTTGAAACTTTGGTTTATGTATATGGTTTTTGTTATACTAGCATAACTTTAAACACGTTGTGAGAATAAAAAAAAATTACAATGTGAACAGTTGTTGGAGTCACTGTAAATCTGCACTAGTTTAATAACACTCGTATACATATACATTCACCTCAAAATTACTGTACTTAAACAAAAAAAACTGATATGTTCAAAGACAATAATACTTTTAGTGTTTAAAACAGGGTCCATACGTACATATATATTCAAAAAGAAGCATGTATGTACATATGTATGTAGTACAATAAAATATTTTGCAGTATAATATTTGTTTTTCATCTTTTTCCTCAGTCAATAAAGCGTGAAATGCGGTTAATAAATTTCCATCACGAAAATAATTCGAAAGCAAACGCTGCCAGCAAAATTTGAGAATAGAAATTAAAAAGCAATAACCACATGTGAAATTGATAATTGAATTTGATGCTTGTATGTGCGCTTATATTTCTATATCAAGTGAGTTTGCATACAATCATATACAGATCCCGGTAGTTAAATGTAGAGGTAGTCAATAATCATTTATGTATGTTTATAAACTGATATTTTTAGAGGCCTAGACGTACTAGTTCAATTGTAACTTGAATTACATTAGCTTCAAAATTTATATATAACGTCAAAAACTGATAATTTTCACCACCAATATATGTAATTAGAGGTTTTTTTAACCAAAAAAATCAATTCACTAACAAACAAGACGTTGAAGTTACATTAGGTTGAAACGGTCACTGAATGTAGAAAGCAGTTGAACGTCCCATTTTGTTCTATAGCATAACAGCCTGGTGGCCGTTCCTAGGCAACTCCACAATAAGGGCTGGTTTTCACTAAGTCATATTTTGACGACAAAATTTGTCGACATATTTTGACACAACTTTATCTCTTTATCCATTCCTTTACCGATTTTATTATGGGCCAAAAACGGATATATAGTCAATGAATTCAGCAGCACATGTACACGACTGCAGACCTATTCTGATCTAAATCAATCGATGAACCGTTTTGTAGTTCCATTTGACAAGGTGTTTTCACTTACTTGACCACAAATGCCACTGAATTTGACATAGTGAAAACCGACCTTAAGGAATAAGTTAACCAAAAATCAAGACAAGAGACCTAGAGACCTTGCTTCACTTTTTACCGTTCAACTTACATACATACGTATGTGTGCATATGGAAAAATATAGGCAAATTGAAATGCAGTAATATTGAACGCGTTAACAAAGTGGATTGCGTCTCGGATATGCCAGAATTTTGGAACATCTTCCTGCGGTGTCCACGCGACACTGTATAACCCTTTGATCTAGGAGCGATTGAGAAGAAAACTTAATCTTTGACCTGTATCCTGATTCTGCGGCTATTTGCACCGGTGGCTCCAAATTAGATCCCAAGTGCAGCGTCTTTCAAATTGAATTAAGAGCAATCAATGAATCTGCTAGGTGGCTGATTTTTCTCAAGGATTTTCGTGGAATGCAGACATGGCAAGTTATAGACTTAGTGTAGGTGACAGGCTACAATGGAACATCAGGTAACTGTATGGCAGATGAAATCCTTGTCTGCGATTAGTGCCGCTCTCAGTGCGGGTATCCCGCTATCATCTTGCAAGCCCTGGTTGGAGAATAACTTATAGAACTGGCTAACGTAAGATGGTCATCAAAGCCCACATGTAAATTCGATCGCAAAAGGTCTAACCCACTCTTCTGACTGGAGCGACATGTTATCGAGGTAATCACGAGCCACTTCTTGATGGGGGCGTATGCCAATAGATTGAGTATACAGTCGTATGACTTCTGTCGTCTACTAAGCTAGTTCAGAACTAGTAGTTCTAACTACAGGGATACTATACGTACGTATGTATGTACATATACAATTTTGCCCGCAGCTAATGACAAACCCAAACCATGAATCAATAGCAGACAAATCCAGAAAAGAAAGACAAATCAATCATAAATGGAAACAAACTGCATAAGAGTAGCAGAACGGAAATGTAATCTGTACAAGCATAAGAAATTTATTTAAAGCAAAGCCACTACTGTAAGGTAATCCTAACAACATACATATGAGTTTTTAACTGAGTGGCAGCATCATTCATACATATTACATTCATCTCACTCAGGGAATAAAACGTACTTTAATAACACTAGTTTACAAATTTTGACGTAATTGCGTTAACCTAAGAAAAAAAATGTTTTCTAAGCTAATTTTGGGTCGCTGAACACGAAGACAAAATCCATTCTTTTTTCAAAGAAGCGTTTTCGAGATTTTTTCGAAAAACTTGTTTTTTGGTACCTTTCGCAATGATTTGTCAATATCCTTTGAAAAAATCATCTAATCGACGCGAGCAACCTACCGTTCGAAAGGTATTGATACGCCCTTTGCAAAAATATACAACTTGTGCAGATTTATAAAAAAAATATTACTGTTACTAGCGACCAAAATC
>JAPVRG010223212.1:0-19164 GCA_029783565.1 Rhagoletis cerasi | reverse complement strand
AATGAGTGAAACACCATTTTGAAGACCAGCTTTACCGCTTTAAGTAAAACATAGAAACTTTGAAATAGGGTTGCCGTCTGTCTAAAATTACAGTGAATTAAATATATACCAAGTAAAATATTGAAACGCGTTTATCGATCGGAAGGTATTTAAATTCAGGAGTACTAATTTTGAACAGAGTTGCCAACTATCTAGAATTTTAAGGCCCTAAATATATAAAACAAAAGTTTGATCGACGTTGTGCTATAAAACGATGGCGCTGGAATTTGTTTCTATAAAAAATTTAATTTTTGGCGAGACGAAGTTCGCCGGGTCCGCTAGTAATAATAATAATAATAATAATAATAATAATAATAATAATAATAATAATAATAATAATAATAATAATAATAATAATAATAATAATAATACGGCGAACGGCGATTGTATTTTAATGAGAAGCTTTTTCATGGCAGAAACACACTCGTAGGTTTGCCATTGCCTGCCGAGTGGTGACCGCTGTTAAGAAAACACATTTTTTTTCTAAATTTTTTGCGATGTTGCTTTGACCAGGGCTTGAACCCAGGCCCTGCGGAGTGGAAGCGCGCACTGATTTACCACTACACCACAGCGGAAAAACATTATGAATATTTAAAACAAAATCAGCATGTGAACGGTTGTTTGAGTCACATGTCCTGCCGCACACAGAATCAACAAAATCACAATAAAATAATTTATCGTAATCGACTGCTTCGACTGTGGTAGTGAATTTGAAAATAAAGAGAATAACTTGAAACAGAACCGAGTAATCCATATACAAATATTTAAGTATAATAAAAGAAGTTAGACGGGGGGAAGAAGGGAGGGTCCATGATAATATATATTGCATTATAAAACATTCACTAAAACTACTTTTATCGAGAAATAGTACTACAAATGGTGGGGGTGCTATAAGGCAAACGGCAATAAAAAAACTTAGCTTTATTTCATTTTTAGATGGGTAATAATACCAAAATCTTTGTTTCCTACAAAGCACTATGGTCCCAATGCCTGTTTTTCTGATCTAAACTATTTACAGCTAGATGATTTTAAAAATATGAATTTTCTAGTGACTGGCATATGATTTCCTAAATTTTTGTTAAAAAAAATGTAACCCGTGACGGGGAGTCACTTTTTAAAAAAGCTTGAATGCAGTTTTTTTTAATATGAAAGAAGAAGAAAATCTCACTTAGTTATAAAAACTATTTATACAGCGGCTATTTTTGAAAAATGTTGCCAAATAGTACCTACTATTTTCAATTGAAAACATGAAAAGTCTGAATTTCTTAATTTGTCTACTGAAAAGTTAAGAGGAGCAACCTTTGCAGCATAAAAATTGTAAATAGCCATTTGTTCGCTCTTTTTATTGAGTTCTCCCCTCCAAACAGTAAATAGTTCACTACAGTATCAAGATAACCTAGAAAAATAGCCGTTTTCTCAGAAATCGCAAAAAAGGAAAATAATTTTTTGCAATTGTTCAAATTGAGTAATTTATATAATCCAAGACAGCCAAATGCCACCATTTCTTGAGCTCTAGCAAAAGTTGGGTGTATTAGTATTCGAGAAATAAAATATTATTACCTTTATTTAAGAATAAATACTAAGGAAGTGATGGAACGATTTGAGTACCGAGTACGGCTTATTGATACTTTTCATGAGTGCTGAGTAGTATTGAAACTCGATACTTTTTGACAAATACTAAGTAAGTATCGCGGATACCAAAAAGTATCGACGTGCAAAAGATTTTGTTTTTCGGTTTTACACAAGACTAATAAACTTGTATGGTCAATACAAACAAGAATTTACTTATGTATGTATACTCAAAAACAAACCGCTACTTTAGGTTAGTTTAGGTTAGGTTATGGTGGCAGACCCACGAAGGGGACTCACTTAGACATTTGATTGTCCATTGTGATACCACATTACACAAATTTTGAGAACGGTAACTGTGTTAAAACTAAGAGAAGCACTGGCTGCTCACAACAAAGTTCCGCGGCCAGCTGAGGTCCACTCCGTAGGGCCCCTCAGGAGTGGTGAAGAAATGCGCACAGAGGAGCTTAAACCTTAATCTAGCGAATGCCGGGAAGTTGAGGATGAAGTGCTGAGATGATTCCACCTCGTCTTCCAGACAGCTGCGGCAGTAGGGATCCGTGACGATCTTGAGTTCCTATAGGACAATGTCCGGTCCGTACACCTGTAAGAATCGAGTGCTGGCACTTAGCCAGCTGCAGTATCTCCCTTGACCGCCCGCGGTCCACAACCGGCCGACTGTAAGCCCATCTGTCAATTAGCAGACCGCAGGTTGCCAACGGAACTCCAATGCCCTCCCTGTTCATCAGCTCTGCAATTTCCAGTGATATCACTGTGCCCTGAGAACCAGATCAGCTTGATATGGAAGTATTCTGACGCAGTTGAGAGAGGTTAGGCATTCCCCGACAAGTTTTGAACATACCATTAGCGATCCCAGTGCCCTGATTGCCGCCTGGCTATCAGTGTATAAATTTACCCTCTTTGTCGACAATACATTGGTACATAGCCAATCGGCCATAAATGCCTTTTTTACTCGTTCCTCAATATTTGGCTTCCATGATAACTTCCCGTCCGGGATCACGCCCAAGAACTTGACCCTGTCGGAGAGAACCAGTGAAACACCCCCTATTGAGGAAATCTGGGCATTAGGCACTTTGTACCTCCTGGCAAATAGAAGCTCCGTCTTTCCAGGATTGAAAGCAAGGCAGCAGCTAGCGGGCCAATTTGTGACCATGTTTAGGAACCCTTGCATAAGATCGTACAGAGTGTCCAAGAACTTTCCTCTGAAGATGAGTGTCACATCACTACCGAGGCAACAACCTGGCATTCTCTTCTTCCCAACTCCTCCAGGACGCCTTTTATCATGACTATCCAGAGAAAGGGTGAAATGACGCCTTCCTGCCTGGTTCTTCTGCGCACTTTACGCAGTTCTGAGCCATTGAGAGCCGTGAGATGAGTCTTACTAGGTAGCTCCCAACTCCCAGCTTAGTCAGGACTTGAAACAGTCAATTGCCTACAGCAGTCGGCGCCTCTCCAGTAGTTCACCGGAGTAGGTAAGGCAGTCGACCGTTCCAACACCGGTAGGCTCACACGGTTCAGAATTTGCTGGGAAATGAGTTTCAAGGAGTAGCTTAAGCGATGCATTGCCATCTTCATCCCTGAGGTATGGGTACGGGATTCCTCGCAATGATTCGCCTAAATCGAGATGATTCATTACAACCTTCTACGGCTTCGCAGAAAATTTTTCATGACTCGCTTTTGGCCTTTCTTTCTTTGTTGAAAAGACGCCTGCGGGACCGTCCACCACTAGGTCGGACTTTGCCCCCGGGCCTACTCAGCGGAAATTTGCTTTCGATGGCACTCTTAAAAGCTGATGTAAACTCCTATACCACATCATCAACCGAACCTTCGGTGCTTAAGCTCTCCTGGGGGGCCTCTGGGAGTAGCTACCGCAGTTTTTTGCTATAGAGTTCCCAGTTTGTTCTCCTAAGATTCCTAAAGGGGATACTCCTAGGACGATCTTCGTCCACAGAAAGCTGAATATGGTCCGAAAAGGAGTGATCATTAAGAACGTTCCAATTGAAAATACGGGATATTACAGAATGCGAGGCTATGGTAAGGTCCTGGACCTATTGCCTAGCCGCAATGATAAAGGTCGGTTCGTTTTCTCTATTACAAATTAGGGATGTCGATAAAACATCGATGCATCGAAAATATCGATGTTTTGCTTCGATGCATCGAAAATTTTCCACTCGATGTACAAATAGTCGATGCATCGAAACGTCGATGTTTTCCATAAACTGACATTTCTAATATAACATTGCTTTGTCTGAAATTCAAAGAAAGCAAATCGAAATTGGTTTACAAAAATATTGTTTATGTAAAACCAAGTTTCAAACTTTATACAAAACTTAGAAAAATTCAACAAATTTTCTGATTCGTTTTCTGGGCCAAGAGTTAGATTTCACTTATGTATTTATTTTTGAAGGAAATTTTCATCAATATTTTGAACTCTTTAATATGAGCCTTCGAAGATTTTTTGGTTTGCCGTTTTATAGCTCATAAACTTTTATTTCAATAAAGTGCAAGTCAGCAAAAAAAAAATTAAAAAAATCAAAGCAATGGAAACTTGCACTTAATTATACCAAATTTTGTAAAAACAACAATAAAACATGTAACTTGAGAAACGTGAAAAAATTCAAAACCTGAACAATTGTATGAGTCACCCTAATATATAAGTACATCAAAATAAAAGTTTTTATAATTGTTTGAAATTGGTTTTGTTTGATTTCCATAGTTTAGGATGTACGCCCTCCGACGCATCGACAAATATCGATGTAAGTTTCGCTGCATCGATTCGAGGAAAAACATCTATGTATTTTTGCCACTGACATCCCTATTACAAATACATAAGTCCTCACTACAAATATAATCAAAAAGTGACTCACCTCTTGCATCAGCAGTGGTGGAAGTGATTCCACCTCGTCATCATGCGCCATGTATGCGGATATAATCCAGAGCTTTCTGGTTCTGCCCTCAAGGCTCACAGTCATAATGTCGTCGGTGCTGAAATTAGGTAGAATTAGTATTTTGAATTCGTTTCCGACGAGCATGAAGGATTTTGGCCTACCTGCTGGTTTCTGGACCATGAGCTTGATACCGCTACTACTTAGCCACGGCTCCTGGATCAGGACTTTGTCGGCTCCACCTTGCTCAAGGAGGTTAAGGAGATTTGCGGACACCACCTTAGAGTGTTGGAGGTTTATTTGCAGGATCTTCATCCTTCAAAGTCCTCTCCAGCCACGCCAGTTCGACGTACCCGTTTACTGGGGCTAACAGCCTCTCTTCCCTGTAGAACCGTCCGATGCTAATGACGGATCCCTCGGTTGAGAGAGCATTCCCAGCACTTTCGGCCTCCGAAATGACGGATTCTACCTCCATTTTCATGGGGGCTTCCTCCGCCTCGGGCTCACACGTCACCGGCACCTCAGGAAGTTGAGAGCCATCACCCCTGGAATCGGGTTGGTAGACCCTAGCGACTACCCTTTCGAATCCATATGTAGTGACTCTCCTGTACTCAGCGAGGGGGCCGATGGATTCCGCGTTGAGTAGTATCAGCGCTTGTCGTTGCGACTTCCCCGGACTCGTCGGACCTCTCAAATCTGACAACCCTCCAGTTGTGCGTGGGCAGCTGCGGGTTGCAGTATCGGAGGATTTCCTATATCTCCTCTGGTGCGGAGGGCTGTGGAGGAGCCAGACACGGGCTCGCGGGCGAGCAGGAAGATGCTTTTCGTCTACGGCTTCCAACTTGCCGCCTTCCCCACCAGAGACACTGCAGACTGGTGCTGGCGATTCCGTCAAGGACCCCCTTTAGTTGCTCGCTCAACCCGGCCTCCAACCTAGAGACCCCCACGGAGTCCGGTTCCAGCACCCTTGCCCTGCCGGTGGATACAGCACCTGCCCCTCCAGAAGCGTTTAAGTGCGTCGGCATCGACGCGCTCTTACCCCCAGAACGACTGTCCGGTAAAGACCTTCCAGAGGTGGTGCGGTAACCCCCCAGGTGGACCGGCTTTGGGGGTCGGTTTCAACTCTCCGCCACCGCTCGAAAGATTTTGTTTGTTTTGTGACTTTTTTTGTTTTAATTTTTTATTTTTCACTGGGTCCCCACTCAGAGCTGCTACCCCCAACCCGAGCATGTAGTCGCCTTTACATGTTCCCATAGCTACCTCTGAACAAGAGTATGGCGAGAGCCGACTAGCGCAAAGACGGGAGTCATCTCAACCGCACCTACACCACCAACTTAACGGCGACGTTTCTTCTCTAGTTACTCCTAACTATACATGAAAAAAGCTTAAAGCTTATTCAACCAAAAGTTTTTTCAGAAAATTTTCAGAAAAACAGCAGGAAGCGCATCCGTTTCGAAACCTTATTCGGTACTTTTCTATATACACGTTTCGGATGCACACTTTAGTGGGAAAACGTTTCCAAAAATCTACCGACAATGGATTCAGGAAATGGACGAAATATGTATCAGAATACGGAATTTTTTTCCATTTTCGGGTACATTTAGGATATTTTGCTGGCTTGGTACATACAAAAATGTTCAAGAACTATATACATAAAAAGTCGATATTTCAATTGCGATCCAATTTTTTTTTAAATTACACACATACATTAGAGGTTTATGCCGCCGAGATGCGAAAACATGGGCGCGGTGGCGGTGGTGGATATGGATTGACCGTATGACCATTAAAAAAAAATAATGATAATAAAATGCCACTAGTTCATTGTTGAAAAATTAAAAGTATCAAATTCAAAGTTTTTACAAAAAATTAGTATGTACATGAATAGGTTAAGCCGACGGATATGTCTTAAAAGAAGGCTATCCGCGTTCGCGCGCCACCCCGCGTAACTAAGCGCTGATGGCATTATAGCCGTTTAAAAAAAAAATTAGCTTCACTAGTCCACTGCTAAAACCGCTTTTTAGTATCAAAAAAGAAATCGAATATTTTGTTGTATATAAACCTAAAGAAAAGTATCGGATAACTACGTTAAGAAACAATTAAATCTGTTCCTTTGTACTAAATAATAATTTCTTAAAAATTTCTTTTTCATCTTCAGAAGCGGGCGATTTTGTATTATTCACCCTTAAATTAATTTTAAAAATGTCATTTTCTTCTTCTTTTTGGTTGGCTCTGTAACCGCCTAAGCGATTTTGGCCAAGAATCAAAATTTCAAAGGACGCCAATCGTTTCTCTCCTGTGCCAACTGACGCCAAGTGAAGCCAAGTCCATCTCTACCTGGTCTTTCCGTAGCCGCCGTGTTTTAATTCGCCGCACACTGCCCATATCATTGTAAAGCTTATACAACTAATCACTCCATCGTCTGCGATATCCAAAATCGCAAACGCGCAAAGGCCCGTAAATCTTCCGCAGAATCTTTCTATCGAAAACTCAAAAAGCCGCCTCATCAGATGTTTTCCTTGTTCATTCTTCTGCGCCATACACCAGCACGGGCACTATGAGTGACTTATAGGGTGTAATTTTTGTACGACCAGAGAGGACTTTACTTCTTAATTATCTACTCAGTCCAAAGTAGCGCTTGTTGGCAAGAGTGCTTCTCCGTTGGATTTTAAAGCTGGCATTGTTATTAATGTTAATACTGGTTCCTAAATAAACGAAGTCGTCTACTTTTTCGAACTTGTAGCTGTCAGCGGTGATTTGAGTGCCGAGACGCCTATGCTCTGACTGTTGGTCTGACGACAGGAGATACTTGGTTTTGTCTCCGTTCACCACCAGAGCCACTTGCGTTGCTTCTCTATCTAATTCCGTGAAGGCAGAGCAGACGTAGCCCCAGCAATTGTACGGTCTTGTATAGGATTGTATCTGAGCGGTCCAGCTTATGAGGTGGGGTTTGTCGAAGGCTGAGGTGAGCTCAGCCGATCCAGAGTTCAGCGAAGGTCCCACTAACCCCCACCAAATAAAACACAGTATTCTTGTGTATTTAAGTCTAGACACACACACACACGGCACTATAACTAGATTATCGGCAACCTTAGCCCAAAGAGAGAGGGAGAGAGAGAGAGCGCGCGTACGTTTCCTGTCGAGAGTATTAACGGGTCAACTGTAATGCTGAGAGTGCTAATAGTACGGCGGGTGAGTTTCAGCAGCGGCGAAGCAAAGGTGAGAGCGGTAGCAGTGCGACGGGGGACTCTCGGTAACGGCTGAGAGGCGGTTGAGCAACGGTGAGAGCGCTAGCAGCGCGACGGGTGGCTCTCGATAACGGCGGAGAGGCGGCTGAGCAACGGTGAGAGTACTAGCAGCGCGGCGGGTGACTCACAGCAACGGCGAAGAAACTAGCGGGAAACAGCGAGGAGCACTAGCGGCACAGCGGGTGGCAGGTGGCCAGCGGGCAATAGCAGGCGATCCTCAGTGGTAGCGGGGTATCCCCTCGGCGGCTGATCTTCGTTGATGGCGGCACAGCGGGTGATTCTCGGCAGCGTCTGGCTTCTAGTGGATTGCTCTCAGTGATACTCGGCAACTTATTCCGGGCGAAGCAAACCTAGCACGACTGACTGATGAGCACCGTCGCCCCCGTAATGGCACACTACCGAAGTAGCGGCTGGAACAGGGGTGGCGGTTCAGAATGTGGCTGTGAAGCCGCGGCCAACCAGGAGACCAGCTCAACCAGAAGGGAGTACTAGCAAATGCCTAAGAGGCATAACTCCGTTCGCCCAACTGGTTGAGCCGTCTTAACCAAAAGGTGGTACTAGCAAATGCCTGAGAGGCATAGCTCCGTCCCTCCAACCAGCTGAGCTGTTTTCCCCAGAAGCAGGTACTAGCAAGCAGCTGAGCTGTCTTGACCAGAGGGGAGGTACCAGCAAATTCCTAAAAGGCATAGCTCCGTTCCGCCCTACTAGTCAAGCAGCCTGCTCAGCTAGCACGACTGACCTGACTGCGCACTTGTTCAGCCTTTTATACCTGTTGCGCTGCCACTTGTTGAGAATTCGTCCGTTGCCGTCCCGGAATATGCAGTGTGGTGAACGAAGTGGTTGGTGAGTCGTTCGGGCATGCTGTTGACGTGCTGCTATGCGATGTATGTATGTATGGGGTGTGTATATACGGTGGTGTATATGTGTATGTATTTTTATTGAAGTGAAACTTCTCAGGCGGCGGTATCGCAAAAATGGAGAGTGAAATTTTTAAAACTAAAAATGTCACATTAGTTAGAACGTATGTTTGTACGTGTGTTAAAATAGCTATCCTGTTGCTAAAACTCGCACGATGGCGCAATCTATTTTACAACGCTTCGTTAAAAAAAAGTGTAGACATCAACCTCGTCAGCTAAGTTTGGCTGCTTATTTGGTGAACTTTGGATCAGTGCTTTTCAACTTCTAAACTTTCGAGCTCAGCTTTTACAACTGTTAAGTTCAGCACGATTTCTATACATTGAACTCCACTTAATAATTGCTATTAAACTGTAAATTATGCCTGGGACACATATGTGGTATAGAAATTATAATTTCAATATTGTTGTTTGCCGCTGCTTATCAACAACCACAATGAATCGTAGTATGGGGGTGACACACGTGTGGTATAGATCGTTGTATTGATATTATACTGCGATGTGTGAGTGCATTACTGTGAGTGCGAGTGTGTATTGCAGTGAGGAAGAAAATTTCATGTGTTATGTTCATGTGTACACTATGTATGTATATTCATACAAACATACATATGTGTGTATGTACCCTGCAGGAAAACCGCGAACTAGTAAAACAAATTTTTAGTTCCGTACTATTCGTTCCAAAGTTACAGAATATTTTTCAATCATTTTAATATACATAGCAAAATTTTATACAGACAAGACTAAAATAAATAAAATAAAAAACTTTTAAATATAAATACCACGCTTTTGTAAATGGACTAAAAAGTAGAAAATAATATTTCTCAGTCCCATACAATTTGTTTTGATAACTTTTGATTTTGAAATTTTAGCAAAAGTCATTATAAACAATTTATGAAATTGAAAATTAAAAGCATGGGGCGCATGTAATAGACTTGAATTGATATGAAAAGTAATATATGTATTTATGTGGGTATATGAATATCGATCGCTTAAAACCGATCTCACATTTGTAATTGCGCTGTAGAAATTTTTGGTCTATGTTATGTTATTTGACTATTGTCAATTAAATCTTATGCTATTATTATTATGTATTGACTATTGTCAATTAAATCTTTGCTTTGTATTGCAAGTATACAAATGTATGTAACTATACAAATATACAATTGTATACATACATATAACATGCGATTGAACGAAATAGCTTTTTCTGCTCAGCAGCTGGCTATGCGAAATTAAAGTGAATTTGTTTGTTGCTATTGAGATGCCATCATCCGCAATATGGCGCAATCTTTTATTCTATGATCTTTACTAAATACTAGTGCTGGGTAACGACGCAATTTTCCATGCTGTGATACATTGCGCTAACACAATGTTTGTTTACTTGTACAGGAAACTCTCATGAGTACACACACAGCTACACCTACGAACTAAAACCTCTCCACAAACCACTCTCCCCGCGGCACAGCCGTTTAAGGTATTACCTCACGGGGCTGGTTAGCCAATAGGCTCGCTACGTTAATTAACCGGTTCCAGCTTGTTCAGATCGTCTTAGATCTTTAATAATTCTAGAGATATGTGCGCACATTTTATGCCAGTTCTCTGCTGACTATTAATATGTAGTCTACAATGTTGCTACCCTGCAGTATATTTCGGGTTTCAGGGGCATAGCGAGGGCAAAAGAATACTATGTGTTCCGCGTTTTCAGTAAGGCCTGTGCAAGTCGGACAGTGTGGAGAATCTCCATGCTCAAATCTTTTTAGATACTCTCGGTATGGGCCATGTCCCGAAAGAAACTGTGTTAAGTAGTAGTTTGAATGCCCGTGGGAATAAGCTTATGAGTCCACCTACCCTTTTCCGATTCATCCCAATGCTTTTTCCAGATCTCCATATAGCGACATCTTTCCTGCTTTGTAACTTCTTTTCGGTTTATGTTGGTAAAAAGTCCGGCAATTACGAAGAATGCTTCATCAGATATAGTTCGGAATCCACAAATAGTGCTTAGTGCACTTAGGCGATAAAAAGATATGAGTATTTTCGCATAATATTTTAGGCTCATTGCTTCAACCCAAATTGGAGCACCGTAGAGTAAGACTGGGCTGACCACTCTACTAAGCAATACCCTTCTACTATGTTTGGGACCGCCGATATTTGGCATCATTCTAGATAAGCATGCCTGTAAATGGGATGATTTTTTTTGCTGCATACTCCAGGTGAGCCTTAAAGTTTAAACGGCCATCAATCATTACTCCCAAATATTTGATTGCGGGCTTTGATATAATAGTTTTTGATCCAACACTGAATCTTACTATCTCTACGGCCTTTCTGCTGCTTATCAATACTGCCTCTGTTTTGTGCTCAGCGAGTTCTAGATACCTTGATGATAGCCATGCCTTCACTCTCTTTATAGCTTCGCTGGATTTCCTTTCAATATCCTGTATATGCTTCGCTACTATTACTACAGCGATATCGTCTGCGAACCCTATTATTTTTGCCCGAGGAGGCATATCGATGCTTAGAACCTCGTCGTACATTAGGTTCCACAGGAGAGGCCCGAGAACGGATCCTTGGGGTACCCCGCGGAAACACTGTACGAATCTATGCCTCTGTCACTCCGGTACTTCAGTTCCCGTTCAGAGAGATAGCTCCTAATTATTCTGATAATGTAATTCGGGACCTCCATTTTGATAAGGGTTTCCATTATGTGCTGCCAGCTCGCAGTGTTAAATGCGTTTTTCACATCTAGCGTTACAACAGCACAGTATTCCTTTTTGCCTCAATGCAACCTTTTCTCTTCGATGGCTTCTTTGGCTATGTCAACCACGTGTTTAACGGCATCAATTGTTGAACGAGATTTCCTGAAGCCAAACTGGTATGGCGATAGAAAGCGTCTCTCTTCTGCGATCGTTATAAGCCTGTTGCAAATAATTTTTACGAGGATTTTTCCCAGTGTGTCCAATAGGCATATGGGCTGATAGGAGGAGGGTTCCCCAGATTGCTTATTTTCCTTTGGTATTAAGACTGAATTTGGATCTTCGATCTTTTCGGGAAAATGCCCTCATTAAGACAAGTCTGAAACACATTTACAAAGAAATCTGGCCTCATTTTAATTGCAGCTTTTAAAGCCTTGTTGGGTATTTCGTCTGGCCCAGGGGATTTTCCGTCTTGGATCTTCTTGCATGCAGACTCTAATTCGTTAGCCGTAATAACTGGGACATCGACAATTTCGTATCGCGTACAGTTCGGCACAACTTCTTCCCTTTGTGGAAATAGAGTCGTTACAATATCACGCAGCCTTCCTGGGCACGTGATACTCGGTGTTTTCTTGCTTTTAGTTTTTGCCATTACTATTCTATAGGCCGTACCCCATGGGTTAACATCCGCTTCTTCGCATATTTTCTTGAAGCTTTCACGTTTGCTGAGTTTTATGGCATTTTAAGCTCTTCCTCATCGTTCTTAGAGATTGTAGGTTTTCGTTGAAGTCTGACCTCCCTCTGCTACGCTGCACTCTGCGTCCAGCACTCAAGCACTGACGTCTAAGTATTTTTATATCATTATTCCACCAATAGCATGGGGAATTTTGTTTCCTCACCACTCTTCGAGGCATAGCAGCATCGCAGGCGCATGCAAGGTTACGAACTTTGGGTTGGAACCCTTCCATTATGCAGGCTAGAACCTCTCTATCTAACATACTGTCTTTCTATTTTAGGCCTGTCAAATTTGGCATCTGTTTGGGTCGCCTCAGAGTTATATCCATTATTATTGCCTGATGGTCTCTGTGGGTATACTCCTCACTAACTCTCCAATTAATTTTTTGGGCCAGGGAGTCACTCGCCAGCGTTATGTCAATAATACATTTTGCGGAAGGTGTATATTGACTCGCTGTTTACTATTGATACGCCGAGTTGGGCAAAAGTTTCAAGCAGCAGCTCGCCTCTTTTATTTGTTAGTCTGCTACCCCATTCTGTTGCCGACGCATTGAAGTCAACGGCGATAATTAGCGGGGATTTCCCGTTTGCTCTTTTTTTGTAAGTCTGGGTCTTGCATAGCAACTAAAAATGCTAATTCCGTTTACCTCAGCTCGAACGAAACCTTCACCCATGCTGTGCCTTCCTTGAAATGCTAGTCCACCACAGAGCCATATAGATGCACTCTGTTTACTATCGCAAACCCACGTGCAGTCATCCTTACACCTATAAGGTTGGCTTATAATCGCCATATCTGCCTGAAGATCCCTTACTCTTTGTGATAGTAGATCTTGTGCTGCTTCACAGTGATTGAGATTTTTCTGGACTATTCTCATTTTTTCCTGTTTGTAAGAGCCTTCTTAAAAACTGGGCACCTATAACTGCCTGCAATATGGTCTATGTTCTCTCTTTTTTCCGCTTTGCACAGAATACACTGCGGATTATTTTTACAATCTTTAGCGAAGAGCCCCTCAGTGCCACACTTTCTGCACTGATTCGACCGATCAAATGTGCTACCGCAATTACGAGACATATGGCCATACTGAAGGCATTTAAAGCATTTTTTCAGCTGGACCCTTTCGCGGATACGACAGTTGACCCGTCCTACCTTTACTTTCCCAAGCTCTATAAGTTTCTTAGCTTTTGGAGTAGGTAAGCTAATAGTAGCTGTTTGAGTACCAGCATAAGCAGGACGCAGGCCAGTTCTATCTGAACTCTCAATACCTTCAAGACCAGACAACGATTTAATAGCGTTATATACCTCTCCTTTGGTTGTAACCTCACCGATGTCTTTACATACTACCAGAATTCGGTGAGTAAATGTCTTTGCCGAAGCATCGTCCCCGAGGGTAGCCCTCACAAGAGCCTTTAATTCCGCCGACGTTGGGCATGATTTCGCGAGTTCGATAAGAAGACCGCCTTTCTGTGTGCATCGTATTTTGGATACGGACTCCCCGAAGCTCTTAAAATTCTCGTCACTCTTTACCTTTCTTAGGATGTCGGCATACGAGCTTTCACCTTTTTTCTCTATGATGATTGCGTCTGGCCTCAGTTTTCCTGTGGTCGTGACATTATTCGGTTTAGGCCGTTTTTCCTTACTGTTTACCTCGGTCGAATCGCTGTCTTTATTTACTTGCGCGGTGGTCGTAGAATCCCCTCTCGGCCCGCCTTCTATGGGTTGCGGACGTCCCTGTTGACTTCTTTCGTTCTTTCAGCGTTTATTCGCTGGGGAGCCGGCAGCTTCTGTAGAAGATTTTCTCCGAACGGAGCCGGGTTTAGCTCTCGGTCATGGCGACGTTTGTGTGCTAACATTAGCACAGGCTGCCTCATTATCTTTGCATTTGCACTTTCCTGCAGCAGCCTTTTCGTATAGAGAGCGGATATCCTCTATTACATCTCTCATCGGTTGGTGGATATTGCGCCGTTTTCCGTCGTTTTCCTTTAGCATCGGCTTCAGATATCATATGTGTAGTTACCCATTTGATCCCATGGTTATCTATGTAAACACTGAGGCCATGGCGAGGGTTGAGACAAGCCCTTATGGGGTCTTGAATCAGAGCCAGATCGATATTAGTCAGGATCGCTTCAACTGAGCCTACACAGCCGACCGAACGGCGACGAATAGAGAGCGTTTCCTGAGTCTTGCCAAAGTTTTAACGGGACGGTTAGTATTTGCCCGAAAGATATTTCTGTTTGATGCCACTCAGGCATACTCAGGTAACGGAATACTAGTATCACCAGCTCATAGCAGACTTATCCGAAACGAGTTTCCAGGATGCCAGGTGTTAAAGCCTTACTGGACTCGGCTTCAACTTGAATTATTTTTTTTTTTGGAGGTACACAAAGAGTAAAGAGTTTACTACTCCACTCAGCACGCAGATAACTACATTAACATCCGAAAGTTGGCCATCGCCAGGACCTTCTCTATGCGCAACGTTCGGGAATGCTGCCTGATTTTAGACGGATGGAAAGTTTGCATTTCCAATCCGTTTTACTCGTGTTGAAAAGGCGAAACGCCTGGGTTCTGATCCTCTCGTACAACCTGGATGGAATGCATTTGATTCCATTCCGGCCTTAGTCACCCGGGTGGAAAGCAGTAGTTTCCGCTCCAGCTTTTGGCACATCGCCCTCTTCTAGGTCTGGGCGGAAAGCAATAGTTTCCGCTCCAGCTTCTGGCCTTTCCCACTCCTTTAGGTCTGGGCGGAATGCACTCATTCCGCTACGACCTAAATCGCATCTTTTGGAGCTCTTGCTCGAACTTCAACGCCGTGCTCTGGTGTATTAACCACCATACCTACAATCGCAGGTGTGGGTGGATTTCTACAAACGTGGGTACCACCTGAAGTATTTACGTCCTTACGTTGTGCCTTCTCCATAATTACAGTTTTCTTCCAAACTGTTAGGGTTGCTGGGTATTTCAGAGGGTATTTTTCCGCCGTCCTCCTACTTCCCGAGACGCACGAATGCCATTCGGGGCACACACACCAAATGGATTTTAGTTGGCAGGTATATTCTCGCGTCTACCAGCAGTCGTATATCTGTATGTATGTACGGTGGTGTATGTATGTACGTATAAACCATGGAGTTATTGTAGCGTAACCAGTGTTACGTTACAGCCCCCCTCCCACTTAAGCGGACGGAAGTTGCGGCATTCTATAGTTTTGGTCCTATGAATCTGCACTACCTCAGGCAGCGCCTGGGTATCGTTTTATCACCGCACGAAGTACGGTAGCTCGGCCGGGGTGTGTGTGTGGTTACCAGCTTTTTATTTTCTTATTTTCTTTGTACATATACATTTTTGTTTCTACGATCTATATATATTATTATTTATAATGTAAAACTCGCAAAAATATACACATATGATTCTTATCATTTCAATTGAAAAATAATATTATTATTTATTCAAGACTTTATTTTATTTTTTATTTTTATTTTATTTTTTATTTTATTTGTTTTTTGTTTTTGTACGTATACATATACTAAGTATGTAAAAAGTAAAAAATTCAATTATGTATGTACGTACTAATGTATGGTATTTTCCGGCATTCTCGGCGAGATGTTCGTTGTCTTCGGTGCTTATTCCCTCTTTGTTGTGCGGCTTATTGCTGGCGTCTGGTGATGCGCAGTTGCTGTCGGTGCTGATGGGTTGCTGCACGCCGGTTGAAGTGAGTTGGTCGGTAACGGCGACCACCTCGTTGACGAAGAACGGGCTTGTGGTGCATCCCATATCCAAGTCTGGCCTTTCTTTAGCAGTTGATTGAGCGGTGCTGCAAGCGCGGAGAGATCGACGTCGAAGCGGCGGTACCATGATGGGAGACCTAGGAATCAACGAAGCTCTCGGCCGTTCTGAAGTGCTGGCATCTCCCGTACGGTGGATATTTTTGCAGGAGATCGGTGGGTATGGAATTCGGCAAGCTCTCTTTCAGTTCGTGTGTACGGCTGGGATGGTGCATACGGTGTTTGCGGGGCGGCTGCACGCAGTGGTTGTGTACGGGATGGAGACGCACGTTTGGTCAGCCAGTTGCATATTACGGTGACTGGGTCGATGACAGATCTTCCTATCTTCCAGGTGTTGGTGTATGGTTTCGTCAAGATAGGTGATCGTTGCGCCGGTGTCCAATAGTGCGCGCACGCTCATGCCTTCTATAACCACATTGATGTAGTAGCGGCCATCGGGTTTTCCTCCTTGTTGTGCGTTAGTGTCCGCGGAAGTGATGGTGCTGTTTTGGTTCTGTATATTCTGACGGGCAGCTTGACGGTGGCGGTGGTGCATGGATAGTCCCTGGAGAGTATGTTGTCTCGGCCGTACCTAGAGGAGAACATTCTTTTCGCTCTTCGGCATCGGAAGCGACGGTGTCCGCACCATTTGCAACGCCAGCAGGATTCCTCTCTACTGTACTTCTCTTCCAGGAGGGATAGGCTGTGCACTGCTGGTCTACCATTCCTGGCCTCCTCGCTTTTCAGAAGTTCGAATTCGTCGGGGAGATCCATCAGCTCCTCGATCATCTTAAGCTCTCCTCGCTTAATAAAGAGGCGGTACTCCGCGCGTAAGCCATCGTAGATGCGTTCCAGGTGGTCCTCTCTGCACATTGTCGGGTGTTGGCGTATCAGCGTTTGTAGTGCCAAGATATAATCTTTGGCCTTCTCTCTGTTTTGTTGGCGTCGCTGCCGGATGGCATCTTCCAGCTGGCTCATGTGTCGCCTTGGGAGGAAGAACCGCTCTACTTCTGCACGGAATTCTGCCCATTAATGGAGTTGAATCTTCCGCACGCGGAACCATTGGAGAGCCTTCCCGCGTAACACTTCAGGTAGAGTTGGGAGTAGGTTGTCCAATGGGATGCGGTAACACTCGGCTAGTTCTTCGATTCTCTCGAGAAATTCGTGCAGCGCGTCGCCTCCCGAAAAGTATTCGTCCCAGCGGCGGAAAGTATTCATCAGTTCGGCGTCGCTGATCTCGTCATGCTTTGATGCGGTACGCTTCATTTCTCCTGGCTGTGGGCTGTTGTTATCGATCCGGGCGGTGGGGATGGTGCTGGGTGGCAACTTCACGGGCGTCTCTTCTACTGCCTTAATCTCCTCTTCCAGCTTCCTCAGTAGTCTCTCCGTTGATTTCCGGTTGCGCTTCGCCTTTACATATACGCTAAGCGCGTTGCGCAGGTCGGCGACCGTGTATCCCTCTATGGAAATTTGGTGGCGCTTGAACTCTTCTATCAGTTTCTCCTTCTTTAGCAGGTATATCCAGCTTAGGGAGTCGAATATTGGTGTTACTCTCGCTGGCGCGTGTGTTATCTGTTGTTGTGGTGTGCTCGCCGAGCCCCCTACTGCAGTGTTGGTGCTTGTGTATCCTTTTGCCCATGCGCCTGCAGAGCTGGGTCCCTGCTCAGGCGCCATTTATGAGGGGGGTTTTGTCGAAGGCTGAGGTGAGCTCAGCCGATCCAGAGTTCAGCGGCGGTCCCACTAACCCCCATCAAATAAAACACAGTATTCTTGTGTATTTAAGTCGAGCACACACACACACACGGCACTATAACTAGAGTGCCGGCAACCTTATGCCCAAAGAGAGAGGGAGAGAGAGAGAGAGAGAGCGTACGTTTGCTGTCGAGATGTCGTGTCGGAGCGTATGGCGGCGAGTATTAACGGGTCAACTGTAATGCTGAGGGTGCTAATAGTACGGCGGGTGACTTTCAGCAGCGGCGAAGTAAAGGTGAGAGCGCTAGCAGCGCGACGGGTGACTTTCTGTAATAGCGGAGAGGCGGTTGAGCAACGGTGAGAATGCTATCAGCGCGGCGGGTGACTCACAGCAACGGCGAAGCAACTAGCGGGAAACAGTGAGGAGGACTAGCGGCACAATGGGTGATTCTCTGAGTGGCAGGTGGCCAGCGGGCAATAGCAATCGATCCGCAGTGGTAGCAGGTTATCCTCTCGACGGATGATCTTCGGTGATGGCGGCACAGCGGGTGATTCTCGGCAGCGTCTGGCTTCCAGTGGATTTCTCTCAGTGATACTCGGCAACTTATTCCCGGCGAAGCAAACCTAGCACGTCTGACTGATGAGCACCGTCGCCCCCGCAGTTGCACTCTACCGAAGTAGGGGCTGGAACAGGAGTGGCGGTGCCGAATGTGGCTGTGAAGCCGCGGCCAACCAGGAGACCAGCTCAACTAGAAGGGAGTACTAGCAAATGACTGAGATGCAAAGCTCCGTTCGCCCAACTGGTTGAGCCGTCTTAAACAGAAGGAGGTACTAGCAAATGCCTGAGAAGCATAGCTCCGTCCCTCTGACCTGAGCTGTTTTCCCCGGAAGGAGGTACTAGCAAATTCCTGAAAGGCATAGCTCAGTTCCTCCAACCATCTGAGCTGTCTTTACCTTAGGGGAGGTACTAGGAAATACCTAAAAGGCATAGCTCCGTTCCGCCCTACTAGTCAAGCTGCCTGCGCACTTGTTCAGCCTTTTATACCTGTTGCGCTGCCCACTTGTTGAGAATTCATCCTGTGCCGTCCCGGAATATGCAGTGTGGTGAACGAAGTGGTTGGTGAGTCGTTCGGGTATGCTGTTGACGTTCTGCTATGCGATGTATATATGTATGGAGTGTGTATATACGGTGGTGTTTGTATGTACGTACATAGAGTGGAGTTATTGTAGCGTAGCCAGTGCTACGTTACAAGTTTTTCGGCTCTTTTTATCTTCTCCAACATCTTCTTCTTCTTCTTTATTGGCGCTGTAACCGCCTAAGCGATTTTGGCCGAGTCCAAAGCAGCACGCCAGTCATTTCTCTTCTGTGCCAACTGACGCCAATTGGAAATGCCAAGTAAAGCCAAGTCCTTCTCCACCTGGTCTTTCCAACGCAGAGGAGGCCTTCCTCTTCCTCTATTACCAGCATCGCGACCCGCGTTGAATACTTTCAAAGCAGGAGCGTTTCTGTCCATTCGAATGACATGACCTAGCCAGCGGAGCCGCTGTATCTTAATTCGTTGCACTATGTCTATATCGTTGTAAAGCTCATACAGCTCATCGTTAAATCGTCTGCGGT
>JAPVRG010223205.1:0-10561 GCA_029783565.1 Rhagoletis cerasi | reverse complement strand
CGACGAAGAAAGTACATTGCACGTTGTAATACTTACATTTTTATTGTTAGTGCGACAACATATCATATTATATCTACAATTTAATGTAAAATTCGGCTTCCGAAGCTGTAATGTAATTTTGACATTCAAATTTGATATTGCAATGAAGTACATTGCAATATCAATTTGATAATTTTCATTTAGAAATGACAAAAATAACGATAATTTAGCAATTTTAAATGTTAAATTATCAATTTTTCGTTTACATTACAAATAACATTGCAAAATGTTAATTTTATATGGCAATATTTTTTTCGGTGTACCTAATGAATTTTAATTATGTACATATTTGTATTGATGGTGTTATAATATTTGAATTCTCGTTCGCAATCATATTCGTATTCCTATTTGTATCCGCATTTGTATTCGTATTCGTTTTTTATTCCTACTCGTAATCGCATTCGCATTGGTATTCGCATTTGTTTTTGTAAACCCATTCACGATTTGCCATTGGCCCAGTTAGCATTTCCATTCAAAAGCGAATAGATTCGAAAACTACTCTTATCGTACAAAGAAGGCAAACAAGTTTGTAATGTTTAATTTCTCACTAAGTTTCTGTAACCGCTTGAAAGAGTTAGAAAAGGTTTGCTTTTTCATCGCAAATAAGAATTGTCCTCAAATACTCCTCTGCCGAATCGCCGAACAATCTTCTAACTACCGGCTTTGATTTTGATAACAGAAACGCCAACCATCCAAGCGGTTACATATTCAAGACGTTCCTATAAGCAACCAACCATTAACGTTTACGACGAACGCAATTTTTTTCGTCCTCTTACAAGTTCTTTAGTGCAGTTAAGTATTTAATTGAAAACTTAAATCGAAACAACACCTTCTTTTAATGCGATTTCGATAAAAATCTTAACCACTCCATACCTATAGGAAGTCATAAAACTGCTTGTTTCCTGGTTTTCAGCCCGCATGTAGTTTGGCAGCTCTGGAAAGACCATAACCACAAACTACGTGTAAGTCACTTGCGTAGTTTTAAATACACCAAATTTGCAGGCCCAGATTTAGTAAATGACATTTTCCCAGCAACGAAAACCAATACTGGCACAATAGCAAAAATAAGAAAGTGAAACCAAATCTCTATCGAATACGTCGAACGGAAGTGCCATACAAGCTAAGGGCCGGGGTTAGGAGTTCAAAAAATTACAGCACTTTGGTGTGTATAGCAAAAGTTCCAGTGAGAAACAAATAAAACAAAATTTCGTGGACGTGCTGTGTTAACATTCAAATACCGCTGCATGAAGAATGCCAAACATGGAATTACTGCAGCAACTATACCCGAAGCAGTCACTGAACAACACCGGTGCGTCGATTTTATGTTTCAAACAGAAATGGAGTTTTATGTTAAGCATTTTGTGTGGCACAGTGAGGAGAGGCAAGGGAGAAATTTCACGCAAAAACACCAACGACAATACAAATCAACTTAACAACGAACATCACAAAAGAAAACGCAAACTATTTTTACGCCACCGCAAGCACGATCTGACCACTAAATGAAATAAAAACAACCGCACAAATGGAGTTTGAGTTTCAGTGTATTTGGGTTGGAAATAAGCATAGAAAATTACTAGCCACCAGCAGCGAGGCAGCAACGAAAGTAGGACAGCGTCAGAAATACACGAAATGGCGCACTAAATGCTAGCCTCAAAACCACAATTGAAACCACAACAGGAAACATAGAAAAAGCATAGACAAATGCTGCTGCCAAACGTAGTTATGTACAAAAAGGCAGAAAGTCAGTCGATAGCGCTGTTAGCATGAACAAGTCAACCAGCCGCTTGTGCGTTACATAAATATCTTTATTTAGCTTCGGTCATAATGAGCTAACAAAAGTCGGTTGGCCCACAAAAAGGGAAATATCAAATATAAAACAGCCTAAGAGAACGAAAGCAGCACTCAAGCACGCACAGACACAGACAGCGGCGAGCAGTGGGAGCACTTAAAGTGACGAAGAGCATAGCGTTTTATGAGTACTTGTAATGCCCAAGTCGCGCCAACTTAGCCCAGCGTTAGACAGCCAGCCTCACAATGAACGAAAGTCGAAGTTGGCGAAGGTGGCTAATGTGCCGTTCATAAATTGCAACCCAGTTTTTTCCTCAGCTTTGGGTTTCTTTTGCTAGCGTGGCATGAGTAAATATATGGCGCGCTAAAGCATTAACGCGCTTGGAATATGAAAGCGCTGTTATCTTGAAATACGAGTTGTGTAACCGGAAGTGGCCGGGTATGTACTCGTATTATGGTAGGTCGTTGGTCGATTGAGGTTTATTTTAAGTGATGTTTTCCGAAATTGAATGCAAATATGTTGAGATAAAAAATAGTGCGATATCGAGTGAGTAACCTATTCAAATTGAGCAAATATGTGCGAGGATTTGGCACAGTACATAAATTTCATTCAATGAATGCATGAATGTGTACAGATGTTTTGTGTGCGTGCTGATGTCGGCATACAAAATCCGTCTCGAGCTTGCACAGCGTGTGGGGTATTTATATGGTACTTAGATACTATCTAATTTCAGTACTTATGCCGATAATAAACGTTACATGACGCAAGCATGTGCGTGGTCTCCACTAGCAGACACCATGTCGTATACGTAATGCGCTTTTGTGTAATCTATCGCACAAAGCCATTAGGCCTGAGAATTCAAGCGTAAATTAGCAAATCTCTTTAATTTTTTGTGGTGGCATGTACGTAAATTTTAACTTGGCTGACTTTTCACTTAAACTAAAATATTTCGAGTGAAAAATAATGAATTGAAGTAAGTAGTTAGCATTACCAAGTTTTTCAAAGTTATATGATCCGGGGTTTTCTTCTTTAAGCACGTACAGTAATGGTTCAACGGTATTCTCGGCATATGCTCAGTAAGTTTGATGGAACTATTTCTTTAAAAATTGTCTCCTCCAAAGTAAAGAAAGTTAAAATGTGTATCGACAAATAGTGGTGTTCAAGAACACGAGAAATCAGGCAAGTGCTTGAGAAGAAAGAATTCATAGAGAATTGAGGAATCAATTTTAGAAATTCTAGTAGGTTTTCACGGGTTTACACTTTGCAGACTCTTTAATGATGTCTCTAAAATTGACACAGGGTCAGGGTTTGGAGTCTATAACGAAAGTAATAGGGACAGGTGGTGAAGTGACAACTAAGTTGCGCTCAAGGCATTGACGAGCCCTCCAACTACTTCCAAACTAGTTAGGCAGTGCAGTTCTCGACTCAATTTTGTTGGAAAACAGAATTAACTTGTTTTGCTCTGGGTGCTAGGTCACTCGGGAGTACCCAGTAATGATGCATCTGACCATTTGGCTAGAGTAGGCGCAGACCAGGCATTGCTTGGTCTGCAACCAGTTTTATCCCTCCCACCTTCGGCCATCGAAGCCACCATAAGAAAATGGCGTGCAAATAGGACTGTAGCAGGGTTGCGTGGATTTTGAATAAGTCGAATCACAAATCTAAAAATAATTCTGATTTCTGAATTGAAACATTTATCAAATCTCTACATCTCATAAAATAAAGCCTCAAAATGTGTATGTAACCTCATAGCTCAGCTAAAACTGAACCGATTTTGTTCCGGTATTTTGCAAAATATTTCTTGAACCTCCCTCTCCAACGTGTGCTACTTTTAAGTACAAGTTTTTTTTTATAGGGGCGTGACAATAAGCAAAAACCCCTCAGAAATAGACTAATTTTGTCTTCTAACGTCAATTTATTTAAAACTACTGCATCAATTAAAAAAACAAAAAAAACGAAGTAATAAATTGAACATTTTTTATAAACTGCATTTTATATTGCTCTCTCGCAAAGCCAATTGTATGGTTTGCTTAAGATATCTTCAATATCTGGATACACTTCATAAATCAAATCGTTTAGGGAGTGCACCACTCTTTAATAATTCTGGAATCTACAGTGATGTATTCGTCGATATTTTCCCTACTTCCATTTCAATACTAAGCACAGATTGAGGGAACTCAGAACCAACCCTACTAAGATGGGCTGTCATATTAGTCCACAAATGCAACTTCTTAATATCATGCCACAAAGCCGCTGTTTTAAGGAATGCTTTGATGATGTCCGCTCGACTGGTCTGCCGAAAGTCCCCTCCGAAAATAAAAGTTACGCCTCCAAAGATCAAATCACAGCTTCTTAAATCTCCTAAAGTGCGGTCGACTGCTTCCATAAGAGCACTTTTAGACGTAGTGCACTCATCCCACACTGTAAATACGGCTTCCTGTAAAACTTTTCCCAGCGGACCATTTTTTCGAATGCTGCAAAAAGTTTGCTCCTGCATACATACATTTAATGGCAATTTAAATGTAGAGTGAGCAGTTCTGCACCTGAAAGCAAAGTTGCTGCCTTTACCGATGATACGCCCAGTTGATCCACATAGGACAATAGAAGATTTATCAGAAAAGTTTGTGCACGCATATTTTTGATGTTGCGAAAAAAAAAACAAAAAATTATCGCGGGTTACCATATTTCTAATACAATATTACTAGATATGGACCATTAAGCACATAACCCTAATATTGCAGCCCAAATAGATTTCGAAGAGTTTAGATGGATTTAAAGCAGTTTTTTACAAGTAGAGTGTCCCATACATACAATTCCGGAAAATAACTAATTCGAAAACAAGGAAATAGATACATACATGGATAGAACTGAAAAGTCTCTTCTGAACACTGTAATGGAATTTCATAGTCGCACTTTCCGAAGAACAATTAACTGAAGCTCTCCTTTAAATAACTTTATACTTTAAAGACCGTTTAGGCCTTCTCTAACAACTCAGCGTTCAATAATGAAAGATGAATATACCATTGCTGATATCTTTGCTGGAATATTTTTCATTGAATTTCGTGGTAAATAGAAACTTAAAAAAGTATGAATTCAGGAAGACAAGATTGATGTACAAAGCTACTGACAGTGCTGAACACTTAAATCAATTTAGACGAAGTGGTCCTAGAGGGTTTTTTAAGAAGACCGTACCTATATACGAGTAAGTGCAAATTTTATTTATATAAAAATTATAAAGCGTTTAAGAAAATTAGATTTCAGTATATAAGAATATGCACATATGAAGGATAACAAATGCTGGAAAGACGGAGCTCTCCATAAGGCTTTGGTAAACAATGAGAATATTTCCCATACGAATAGCAATTCACTCTTTCCATTCGCATTACTAATTATACGGCTGATTGGAAAATGGAATAGTGACAGCTGCAAAACAAGGACGAAGCAAATATATTAATGGATGGGTCGAGTTGAAGAAGATATGTTCCGTAGGGATCTGTTTTCAATAACCTTCTCCTAGTTTGAAAGCTTACTTTGAGAGGTTTTTAGGGCTATGCGAATTTTTGTCCTCGGCGAGTCCTAAACAGTTAAAATCAAAATTTCTACCTTACTTTTTCATTTATGACTCGATTTAAAAGCGTACTTTTCATTGAAAAGATATTTATTTTGCTGCATATCCTCCTTATATTGTTTCGCTTCCTAAAAAGCCATCACTTCCTAAAGTGTTTAATCTTATGAAAAGTAAAGTTCTTTTAAGTTATTAAAATTTAGTATGCTAAGGAGCTAGTCTAGGTCAACAGGATTTTAAAATGATGTACAGTACTCAAATATATATTTTTAACGATATATCACACTTTGAAATCGAGACATAAATAAAAAAGTTGGAGAGATGTTTCGATTTTGGCTGTTTTCAGGACTCGCCAAAGGCGAAAATTTTTACCACCATAAAATTCTCTCACAGTAAGCTTAGAAAATAGAGGGCGCAGTTGTAAATTTTTTTTCGCGACCCAGTCTAATACATTTCTTATTAAAAACACCGACATTAAAAACTTACAAAAACTAAAACGTAAATGTAATCCTGCAGATGTCATGTACCACATACAAATATCGCGAAAACAGACGACAAAAAATCCAACAAACAACGGCGAAAATTACAACAACGTGACTGGTTTCATGTTACGGAAGTTAAATTAGGTAGCGAGTACAAGTGACCATTTTAGTTTATAATACTGATAAAAGGAATATAAGTTTTGAATCAATGCCCACATGCTAAAACTAACTACATATTTATGAGGCAAGCAGGGAGCTACCTACCATCGACAACTGAATAAAATCGATTTAAAGAAACAAATTAGGCAAACTATACAACAAATTAAGTTTTGAATTCCGCTCAGAAATTATGCGCCTCCAAATTGTCCCAGAACTTTGACTGTTAAAAAGCAGTGCCAATTGACTTTTCGCAGTCGAAATTGCAACCCACGTTTCTGCTAACTGGTTTGGCGACTTTATGTGTAAATGTTGGATCTCTATTAACTTCTGTCATGTTCAGTAAATTGTCCCTATGATAAAGCCAAGATGAAACGAAGGCGAAAAAGTATTTCAAAAGGTAGTTGTAGTGGAAAAGATATCACAAGCCAATATTGACTAAACGCTTACGCATAGTAACGTCTTCATTTTACTTCCTACGCATTTCAAACCGACCACACAAATGCAAATTTTTGTGTAGGTTATTTTTGGTTCACCTGCAACCACAGCATTTTTTCATTCATGGTACGGCCGCAAAGAGCGCTCTCGGGCTCAGAGAGGCCAATACGTGGAAGGCAACCAATTTCGGTTATGAAGCATTACTGAATAAAATAAAGAGGGGTCGGCCCAATGGGATTAAAGCTGACATAGAAGCCATAACAGATTAAATAACTTGGGTTTGGGACTTCAATACTAAGGTAGATATTAGGTTCCCGACCAGAGAAGAATAGGATGCAGGACCGCCAGTAGCAGAGGGAGTTATATCCATCTGCATTGATGGTTCAAAGATGGAACAAGGAACCGCAGCCGGTCTCTACTCGAAGGACCTGCAGACCAACCAGTACCTTCGTCTGCCGAACAATCGCAGTGTCTTCCAATCAGAGATATAGGCTATAGAAAGGGCGGCTAGTTTTTTTATTTAGTAGTAAGGTTGCAGAAGATAAAACTACTATATTTGTCGATAGTCATGCAGCACTGAAGGCAATAGGATCTAACATAGTCGCTCCACGCTGGCGTCACTGAGCCATATCAACTTCACTCTATGCTGGGTCCCCGGATATAGTAATAACGAAGGGAATGAGTCGGCTGATGTGATGGCCAGACACGGATCAGAGATGCCAATAGAAGAAGCAGATAGTTTCGTACTACCACCGTTTAGTGGTCAGGTTAGGAGAATTGACGAATACACCGTGGCCGTTACTAATGACTTGTGGAACAAACGGGAAGACTGTGAGACCACAAGATTATTATGGCCTCGGCTTAGTAGGAGAAAGACGAGGGACCTACTGAAATTCAGTAGGTTTGCAGTAAGAGTCCTTACAGATGTCATCACAGAACACTGTGCTATAGCAGCAATGCTCCAACGACGGCGAATACCAACAAGTACTCTCTGCAGAACCTGCCGTGATGAGGATGAGGAATAGTCAATTGACCACTTTCTGCGTCGATACCCGGGTCTTCAGTCGAAGCGACTCAATTACTTGGGTTCACGGTTCTTCAACAATCTGGGCGAGATAGTGGAGGTGGAACTTTTGGATCTCCTCGGCTTCATTAGGGACATCATTTGGTTTAGTAGATTAATCACTTGAGACGGCTCAGCTACGCTCCCTGTTATGGGCACGTGTCTCCTCCAGACACGTGCGTGCAGAGGATACTCACAATGGACAATTCTGTTTCCGATTGGAAGTATTGAATATTCAATATACGCCCTCCTAACCTAACCTAACCTGGGGCTTACAAACAAATAGTTCAGATCTTGCAAAATTAATACTGGTGTAAGGAAATTAGATACAGTTATTTCTAGATATATTTTTTTTGTAGCTGGATTGTTTTCATTTGATTTTGCGTGTGGTCTTACACGTGCCTTTTATGTTAAAATATTTGCATAATATACCACAATCGTACATAACTGTGAAAAAGGAAAGAAAAAAAATGTTATAAGTCGTAAAATAAGATGCTTTAAGTAAAAGAAAGAAATATGAGACATGGCAAGATACGTAAGTACATATATGCATAAATATGTTTATTCATATTCATTCACATTCATACATACATATGAGTGTAAGCCACGTGCCAAAATCTGCCTTATATGACTTATACTGCATGCGACCTTTGTCATGTAGACCTCAGCAAAAAAGCTCGCTCGCTGTGAACTGCTTGCCAATTAGGCACTTTACCATTCTCTGCTGGTGGCGGATGCAGTACAAGCTGGGTCACCCCAGCAGGCAGCATTAACACAATTACCAAATTTTACATATCCTGCAGACTTTCCTACAATGTAATGGAGGCAAATTTGGGGAACTGAACAAAGGAAATAACAGTCGGGTGCACTGAAAAACTTATACATAGTTGAATGTCCTGAAAACGTTTATGGTGTTAGCCTGCAGGGGTTAAAATTTCATTTGTTCAGTATGGTTGCCAACTGCTTGTTGAGCTGACTATTCAGTTGGTTGGTTTACTTTTCGTATTCTTGCTGAGCGCGCTATTTTTGCTGTTTTTGCTGTTTTTGTCTGCCCATGTTCTTAATGGTGTTCATTTAAATATATATGTAAGTACATACATACATTACTTGAGGTTTGGTTTGAGGTTTGTTTACTCACTCATTAGCTTGTGTTAAAAACTCGATGTTTAAAAACCTATGTATGTACATTTACAAAGCAATTTTTTGAGATGTTTTATTTGCCCCTTTTTTATGCTAGTCGATATTTATGTAGTGACGTTTGAACCACTTCTATTTGCAGTAATTAATGTGGAAAATTTATTTCTAAGGGCGGCCGTCACCCGGCAAGATCGTGTATACTTCAGCCATTGAAAAACCATACTTGAAACCACCTGCCGAATACTCCGTTTCAGATAAATAGGTACACTATTTTGCATATGAGTAACTGAGCTTATATCTTTAGCTGATTAAATTCTACCGGAAAGAGATTATGAATAGCTCAGAAAATTTCATAGAAATGATACTAAAAATGTAAAACGTAAAAAAGCTGAATTGGAATTTGGCATGCCTTACATGCCTTTGAAAGCTAATTAATTAGTACCAGGATGACCGAGATTTGCTCGGAGGGCATATACTTTTTTTAAAACTTGAATAAAAAATCAAGGTTTAGGTATCAAATAATGGTCATTTAGATAGCTTTAACTTATATATATTTTTATGTAACTTTGTTCGAGGAATTTATTATTTAACATCACGATATACATACACATATTTTCTTCTGCATGGAAGATGCCACAATTCTGCATAGAATAAAATGGGTGAGACCTTTCCCAAAAAAATGTCAAAAATCAACGGAAATTTATTGTAACTTCAAACCAAAACTTTACTCCTAAACTCCAATGGGCTACAAAATTGCCTACATGCCTACCTTCATGAAAGTGAATGGAAATTTTTTTCGAAATTTCCTAAGTTTGGTAGTAAGTTCGGAATTTTGGTTTTAATGGTTTTGTTGTATTATCAACAATATATTTTTTTTAATTTAACAAAATTGATTCAGCATGAAACACGTTGTGAATATTTAATGGGCTACAAGACTGCATACCCGAAATATTTCTAAAAAAATTCTGATCAGAACGTTGAAAACTTTTATGAAAACTAATAGAAATTATGTCGAATCCTCCAAAGTTGTGTCAAAGTTTTGTAGCTTTTATGGTTTTTGTTGTATCATGAAAGGCATTGTGAATTTCAAGAAAAAAATTTTGTTTGTCACTTTGACTGTGAGTAAGTGTGTAAGTATATGTACATTACCATTAGTATCGAAACATATACCTCTTTCCATACTGAGGTCCGTTTTTCAAGTCAATTAAAAAATGTATCTGGCAACCCTCATCAAAAATACTTCTGTATTAAAGATCTCAAAAATACCTTTCATTTGATGTCCATATTGCGTTGATTTAGCCAAATTTTTTACAATCGAAAATAAGTGGCAACCTTGCACTAATATTCTAAGGGATAACACTTACTATAAGGCAAACCCTTGTTCAATAGCTTTCTTTTGTACCCATGAACTGTATTATCGTATCAAAATTTTCTAAACAATTATTTAAATATGTAAATATGCAATAAAAAGTAGGTGGCAACACTATTTAAAAATATCTCTGAACCACTCACTTTTAAAATACTTTCCATTTGACACCCATATTATGGTGTTTTATTTAGTTCATAAATAATTTCGAATAGGTGGCAACCTTATACGAATATCCCTGGAGATAACACCTATCTGGATAATCTTAGAACGTAGAACATTGTCCGAATACGAAGTTTCATCAAAATTGTTAGAGCCGTTTCCGAGAAACCTATGGATATATATATATACATTAGACTGTCCCAAAAAACCAAAGTTGTTTGTTTTTGACGCATACCCTCTCATTTTATTGGTTTTATCTTAAAAATTATCCGAATACAATTTTATGCAATTCGGACCACGGCAACCCGTGCCGACTTGCAGTCAAAGTTATCAGAATAAGCTTGGTGCAGTTCGCCTGTTTTGT